>BCKL01000003.1:1132000-1213637 GCA_001600635.1 Leucosporidium creatinivorum | reverse complement strand
TCGCCTCTCGGCTCTCTCTCCCTTGGCTCGGTCTCATCTCCCCTTCTCAGTCTCGCTCCCCTTCTCGTCTCGGCTACTCTCGTTGACCACGGGGCGGACAGTTTCCCTGCAGGGGCAGGTTTCACTGGCCCTCCGTATAGTTTTTATCAACTTGTAGTTTTTATCAGCTCATCGAAATGTACGGCAGGCCGCCCAATTCAGCTACATCTCCCGCCTCGCGTCGTGAACGGCTTCAACGAGATTGGAGGAGCAGCAGCTCGTCGGGCAACATGTCGCGGAGGTAGTAGAACTTGTGGCGCTCTGGAGAGTGTCTGAAGAAGCTTCCTTGACCGTAGAAGTCCCTGCAAAGAGGCGGAGGTCAGCTCGGCGCCCCCAGACTGGCTCTCCGACGAACGGTCGCTCACTCGGTGATGATGTAGTCCTCTTTCCTGACCGTCCGAGTATCGCACAGAGCAAGTGGAGAGTCCACTACAGGACCGACGAGCGGGCGCCAGACATTGATGATGGCAATGCGCGACGAGGCAGCCTCCTCCTCCGTCAAGCCGAGGGTTTCCCGAGCGCGCCTGCTTGCGGAGTACTGACTCCCATCACAATGAGCGACGGTAGCGGGCTGAAGCTTTCCCGTGTCAAACTCCTTCGGGTGATCGGGGTCTGTGAAAGGGTGGAAGGCTGTCAGTAAATCGGTAGCTTGAGCGCAGGCCAACACCGCGCTCACGGCTTGCGAGGGTACGCGGGTGTCGAGTGACTCACCATCCTCTAGGATCCTTCTACGAACCGATGCTCCATACTGAGCGACTCGTTTGGCCCCGAGATGAGCTTGCAGCCACTGCAGAAGGGCGCGGTCAGTTCTCGGCGCCGAGGTCGGCCGAACCTCAAAGCTCACCTCGGCCATATTCTGAGCGTAGATCTCCTCCCATCCTTGCTCTCCCCCTAGCTGTACACTTCCTTCATACCTCTGCTTCACCGTCTCAAATCCTTGGACTGCAAGCTTCGGCCCTTCTCCCTGCTCGAAACTCGGCCGAACATCTCGAATCAGCGTCGGGGCTGGCTTGACACTGAGGTGAGTGTCCGTCCCGAGCAGCTTGGCAAAGGTGAAGGGTGTTGCTCCAAGCTCTGACGCATCGCAGGCGTAATTGATGATGCAGGTGATGTCGGTCATTGAACTTGATTGGCTGAAGGGACGCCGAGCAGCTGGATGGTGTTGAGAAGGCCAACGAGAGCGTCCAGTGGGGCTGGAAATGATGTACGAGGGGAGCAGAGAGCTATGATGCGGAGGGACGACGATATGGTAGGAGAGCAAGAAGCGATAAGCGATTTGGCCTCGAGACGGCTCGGGCGAGTGGATGCAACGTCAGGTAGAGTGCAGAGGATGTAGCAGCTTCTGAGACAGTCATGTATTGATGTACTAAGCTCGACTGGCTCTTCGCAAAATGTGCGCGAGGATCCGCTCGGCCAGGGGCCAGCGCCGAGCTCACTCGCTGTGCTCTGGAGCCAGACCAGCGCTGGGGAGAGCAAGGAGATCAAGATCACAGGCCCACAATTAAATCCGAGCAGCCTGTAGGGCGGTGACGGCTGTAGGAGACTAAGAAAGCGGGGGAGAAGGGGCGCGTCGCCTCCTCGAAGACTTGCCTCGCTGCTCTCCTTCCTGCGCTCATCTCACTTCGTTCACAATGGCCGACTTTGCTGTACTGAAAGCTCGCGCAACGGCTCTCAGTGAGTCTCACGAGGGCCTCTATCGAGCTCCACTCGCTGATCTTTCCCAACCCAGCCGGAGACTGCCCTTGGACGTCTCTCTTTCTCGCCTTGGTCGGCGCAGGATGGCTCAGCACTTACGTGATCAGCCTTGCTCGTATGCTCTTCGACCTCGCTCGTCCCGGTATCTCTGTACGTGGTGTTGAACACCAGAGACGACGCGCTGAGCTGACGTACTTCTCTCCGAGCAGCTGAAGAAGTTTGGAGCCAAGAAGGGCGCCTGGGCCGGTGCGCATAGCTTCGCCAGCTGGTGTGCTGTGTTTCAGAGCTGACGAGCACCTCCTACAGTCGTTACTGGAGCTACTGCCGGCATTGGGAGGGACTTCGCGCTCCAGCTCGCCGGAGCTGGGTTCAATGTCTTCCTCGCCAGCCGGACCGCCTCCAAGCTGCAGGAAATCAGTGATGAGATCAGTGAGTATCCCACGAAGCGCTATAGAGGTTCATCACAGCTGACTGTCCCGCTGCAGTCGCCAAGTACCCTGCAACCAAGACCCAGGTCCACTCCATCGACTTTGCTGCCGCTACCGTTGCTGATTACAAGGCGTTGGGAGTCGCACTCCAACCTCTCGACATCGGTGTCCTCAGTGAGCTGCTTCCTGTCGCATCTCGAGCTCTCCAGAGCTGATCCGAGCTCACTCTCCAGTCAACAACGTCGGCAAGAGCTACGACGAGCCTACCTTCTACCAGGACCTTTCGGACCAGGACATCGCCGATATCGTTGAGATCAATGTGTAGGTCTTAGGCCGAAGCTCAATTCTGCTCTCGCTGAACCCTCTCGCCCGACAGCAACGCTACTCTCAAGGTCACGAAGCTCGTCGTCCCCGGCATGATCGCTCGCAAGCGCGGCCTCATCCTGTCTGTCGGCTCCTTCGCCGCTCTCATCCCGTCGCCCCTCCTCGCCGTCTACTCGGGCAGCAAGGCCTTCCTCTCGAGTTGGTCGCAGGCTCTCGGCAGCGAGCTCGAGGGCACCGGCGTTCGCGTCGAGCTCCTCAACGCCTACTTTGTCGTGAGTACGAGGCGCAAAGCTAGCAGTGCCTGATCAACCCCTCCCTGCAGACCTCCAAGCTCAGCAAGATCAGGAAGAGCTCGTGGATGATCCCTACCCCTGCGACTTACGTCCGTGAGTCTCGGCGATGGGCTTCAGCCACGACATTCGCTCACCAGCGCTTGATATGCAGGTTCCGTCCTCTCTAAGATCGGCGTCAACGGCGGCGCTGTCGGCCAACCCTACATCTCGACTCCCTACCACGGTCATGCTCCCGTTCAGGTTCGTCAGGCTCGGCATCTCGTTATCTCCGCACTTGTGTGCTAACCTTGCTCTTCGCAACACAGTGGGTCGTCGATCACTTCTTCACCAACTCGTGGTGGCTCTCCTACAACCGCAAGCTCCACGTCGACATCCGTCGCCGCGCCATTCGCAAGCGTGAGCGGCTCGCGAAGGAGGCTAAGTCTCAGTAGAGCATTCGCTGTACAGCAAGTGAGCTCGTTGAATATACTACGATGCTCCTCCGCGTCACTGGAAGAGCGAGCAGACGAGTTGAGAAACCGACCTCGGTTGAGGCAGCGCAGCTCGGCGAAGGCGGCTAACTCTCTTGCTTCAACTGTGCCGCATCTTCTTCGCCTCCTCGTCTGCAGCTGACGGTATCAATCATGACGGCTCACTACAAAGCCTTTCCTACTCTCGTACAGCTCTCTCCGCTTCCCCGCCTTTTCCTCAGCACCCCTCCGCGGACGTCGTCTCTCCTCTCCCTTCCCTCGTTTCGCAGTTTCGCTTCGTCGAAGTGTTGCCTCTGCTCGTTTATTCAAGCGTTACTGCAGCAGGGAAAGGCCGTCTAGCTCGAGCCAGCATCTCCAGGTCAGTGCTCTCGGCTGAGTTGGCGAGAGGCAGACGAGCAGGGCGGGAGCGAAACCGGCGCGCAAGGGAGACGCAGAGGACTCGGGAGGATGGGGTGAGGGAGTCGGGAGCGGAAGGGTGGACTAGAGTGACGATGCGGGAGAGCGAGGTCGAGAGAGATTGGCAGACAGAGCGGTCGTTGGGCGGAAAGAGCGAAGCGGCGGCAGAAGGAAGCGCCGAGCAGGGCAGACAGAACAGGGAGAACACAAGCTGACCTTAACTCACTACAGAAGCACCAATCTAGCAAGCGTTGCTCGACGTACATCATACAGCAAGTTCGCCATGGCACCTCCCTGGCCGCCTTTGCCATCACCGCCGACCCTCTTCCCTCGAGATGGCTCAGGCGACCTCTCCATCATCTCTCCCGGCTCGCTCAAAGTTGGAGACAAGGGTACATGGAGCTGGAATGGAGGTACACCGCCCTTTGCCATTAACTTGTACGTTGGCTCTCCCCTCGGGAAGATTGGCTCGGCGCACTGCTGAGTCCTCTGTGCAGCAAGATCAATGGCAAAGTCGTCAAAAAAGACAGCCACTTATCCGACAACAACTACGACTGGGTCGTTGACGCCAAAGCCGAGGACGTGTTGATCTTCACCGTCGCCGATTCGAAGAAGAACAAGCTCTCCGGCTCCGAGATCACAATAAATGCGGCCAAGGGTGTCAACAAACCTCCCAAAACGTCGACTCAAGCCACTACTACTACTACTCCGAGTCAAAAAAAGAGCACCTCGACCACACAAACGTCACTCTCGGCGAAGTCGACGCCAGCCTCAATATCGGACAAGACTTCTCCGTCGAGCAGTGGAGAAGGTGAGCTTTCGAAGTGGGTAGATCAACAAGCACAAACTAATCTATACGACGCAGGAGGCAGCTCGCAGTCCAGCGGAAGCGGTACGGTAATGGGCAGTGCGGCGACGAGCAGCGGAACTAGCGAGGTAGCCTCAAGGTCAGTATACGCTCAAGGGGAGAGACGAGACTACGATCAAAAAGCTGATAGCTGTACCAACAGCCACACAGTACCTATTCCCATTCCCGTCAACACCGCTGCTACTCCCTCGAGGTGAGCTGCCTTCTGTTCGAGGCCGCCGAGTTTGGGCCGTCTCCTCGTTCGAGCTCACTGTCTTTCCGCACAACAGCACATCACCGCTTGCAGCGGAAAGCTCCTCATCTCCATCCCTACTTGACTCCGCATCTACCTCCAAGACCCCTCTCATGATCGGCGCCGCTGGCATCCTTCTCGCCCTCGGCGTTGCTCTCGGGCTAGCATAGTGAGCTCCATTTCGTGCTTTGCCGATGCAGCTTTCCCAGCTGACAAATCGCTCTCCAGCTGGTGGCGCACTCGTAAAAAGCAAGACTACAAGGCTGCCGCTGGAGGCTCACATGCGCGCCGAGGAGGAGACAGCGAGTCGGATGGCGAAGAAGACTCAGGGCGACGACGGAGGCGAGCGCGTAGCTTGCCTAAGGGGAAGGTGAGCCGTATTAATCTGATGACCAAGGAATGAGCTTGCTTGCTGACCTCGTTAACTCGCAGCGGAAAGCGAGAAAGCCGGACCAGGTTTCTCGGCGCCGATACGACTTGGAGAGCAGCTCATCGGGAGGTTCCAGCGACGAGTGGTTGCTTCCAGAAAAGCAGTAGATGTCTAGAATAGAGCCGATGACTGTACAAACATCCTTGTTGCTTTGTCGCGCAGCTAGGGAGGGTAAAGAGAGCAACGTTTCGGCGGCTGTCGAGTGAGCACGACGAAGTGCGGTAATGAGGTCGAGGTGACATGCTATATAGATAAGAAACAGCGTCTAAATCTCCTTGTCGGCCCACTCGGTCATCACGTTGTCCAGCAACGTGAGAATCTCCTTCTTGCGGCCCTCATCACACCAGCTTCCATTGACGCTGTCAACCGCTAGCCCACGCCATGTCTCCTTCGAGAAGTTGAAGGCCTTGTGCACAGCCAGGTAGTTGTCGAGGACGTAGCTGTGGAGCAACAAGGTCAGACAAATGTCGTTCGGCGAAGAACTGCGAGAAGCTCACCCTCCGAAGTAGGCAGGGTCATCCGAGTTGATGGAGAACTTGACGCCAGCAGCCATGAACTTGGGGATGGGGGACTCTGAGACGTCGGTGTGGACGCGGAGCCGAACGTTACTGAGCGGGCAGACGGTGAGGAAGGCGTTGCGCTCAACGAGCAGCTTGAGCACCTCGGGGTCGTCCGCCGAGCGCACGCCGTGGTCGATACGGGTAATGCCGAGCTCCTCGACAGTAGTCCTGACCCAGCTAGCGGGGCCTTCCTCTCCGCTGTGCATCGTAAGGTGCTTCATGCCGAGGTCGCGAGCGCGCTGATAGACCTCCTTGTACTTCTCGGGCTGTTTGATGCGAGAAGATCGTCAGTTAGCGTCGAAGGGATATTCTTGGAGCAGAGAGTAAGCTGCAAGGGCAAGGGATCGCAGAGTAGACTTACGGGGTTGCCGAGCTCGGTGGAATCGCAGCCCAGTCCCGACACTTCTCCGGTCTTGACGTACTGCATGATCGACTCGACACTCTCGACGGCAGACTCGACGGAAAGGTGGCGCACGAAGCACATGATGAGCTTGCTGGTGATGCCGTACTGAGCCTTGGCCTGCGAGAAAGAAGGAAGACGTGAGCTTCTCGGCGCCCAGACGACAGAGGCCAGAGAAAACAGGGAGACGACGTACTTTCTCAAGTCCCTTGCTGATACCGGCAACCACGACGGAGAGAGCGATGCCGCGACCGACGTGAGCCTGAACCAAGGGAAGCCCACGAGTTAGCTTCGGCGCTCGTTATCAGGCGTAGGAAGGGCATAGCGGCTCACCTGAGGATCAAAGAAGATCTCGGCGTGCACAAGTCCATCGCCATGCACCTGGAAAGGCAAAGAGTCAGCGCGAATGTTCAATGCTCGGCGTTCGTTCTAAACTCTAAACCCGTCGCCGTTCAGATGAGCGCACCTTGGTCATGTAAGCGAAGGTGAGGGCCTCGAAATCATCTTCGGTGATGAGGACGGCCATGGCGAGGTTGAAGTAGCTGTTCGTAGGCGGTGCAGGACGTCAGCGAGGCGGAGAGGGAAGCCAACTGGACCGAAGCTCACGCCAAGAAGTCGTCCAGGCTGGTAAAGTTCTTGTAGCGCTCTTCAAGAGCTGGGATAGTCGTGTAGCGCGCTGGGTCCAAAGTCACACCGTTGTTCTTGGCGAGCCCGAAGAGAAGCCCCGGCTCGAGACTGCCCTCAATGTGCATGTGGTGCTCGCACTGTAGGGGAAGAGGTAGGTTAGTATTCGGGAGCTTACGATGCCTTGTTTGCGCCCTGCAACCGCTCTCCCGCTCTGCTCGACTGCACGCTCAAGATGCTGTGTGCGATCGCAGCGAAGTGGAGTGAGAAGGCTCACCTTGGGGAGCGCGCGCAGGAAAGCTGTAGCGTTGTCAGAGCACATGGTGATAGTTTGCTGAAATAGAAGAGGTCTCGAGAAGTATCGTAGGCAAGCCAAGCTGATGAGAACGAAGGAAAGCAAGAAGCGAGGCTGCGAAACGCAAGCAGCGCTCGAGCCTCGCTCGAAGCGGGCGGAGGCCAACGCGATTTTTTGATGAGAAGCCGGGGCTGCAGGCTATCGATTCGCTACAGGCTGCTGGCCTTGATAGTACGTTCGTAAATGGCTGAAAGTCTGCTGCGAAGTTGAGCGAGGTGTTGCACCCCTCCTCGGCTTTCTCGGACTCCTGGCAAACCTTCGCCGAGCTCAGCAGAGAAAGACCATGAACAACAGCTGCACTCCCTTCCAACGTCGATACTACCGCGGCATGACTAGCACACTGCAATCCCCACCAACCCTCTTGCCATCCTCTTCACCAGCATTGAGCCTCGCCGCCCTCAACTCCTCCTCGAGCCCTCCTCGCTGCTCGGCCTGCTCCTCATCCGCCGGCCGAATCGCCTCCTCGACCAACACCTCTAGCTCCGTAATCTTGTCCTCTACAATAGGATCCTGCTGCTCGTCGGTCGGCTCCGCAGCGACGCCTGGCTCGTGCAGGAAGACCCTCAGCCGAGGAAGCCGGCAGCGGCCGACGACCAAGGGGATGACCTTGACGCTCATCTCGCGACGCTCGGAAGGCGCCAAGATCAGACTCGGCAGCTTGCGTGGACCGGCGAAGACGAAAGTGCCGGCCTCCGGCGCCGAGTCGACTTGGGTGGAGAGACGGAGGAGTCGAGGAGTGGGGTTGGAGAGAGTGTAGACGAGTGTGACGGGCTGGTGAACGATGAGAGATGGTGGGAGTGATAGTGTGATGTGGGGAGTGAGAGGTTGAGGGGCGAAGGAAGGGAGAGCAATTCGAAGCGGCGTGGGAGGCGAAGATGAGCCGTGTCTATAAGAAGGGAGGTCAGCACGACTTTCGAAAGCGTGCGAAAGGGTACCATAGGACGAACCGACGCCAAAGCACCTCGAAGAAAGCGGCAGCCTGTTGGCCATTTGATGAAGCGGGGAAGGGCGCTACGTCGAGGCGGAGGACGGCGTTGAACAGGTCTCGGGGGCGCCAATCTTGAGCGAGGAGCGGGTCAGCATCAGCCGCTGAGAGCAAGAAGAGGCGCGAACAGCTCACGAAGCGCCAGATTCGACTCGAGACCGGCCAGCGACGATTGAGTGACTCGCACTCCTCGGCCGTCCTGCATCGTCGAAGCCGGGTTAGTCTCATCGACGTTCTGCAGGTGTTACGGAACTCACCTCGCACACAATTGTCATCCCCGACACCTCAACGTCCCAAGGACCTGCCGTATGCACCTTGACGACAACGCTCACGTCGCAAGCACCCTCCCATCCGTCGGGCTCGCTCAAGTCGAGCAGGGCTTTGACCGGTCGTCTCCGCTCGTGGAAGTGGGTATCGAAGGCGCAGTGCAGGGGTCGAACGGCGGGGATCGTCAGGGTGCGAAGGATCTCGGTCGAGGGGGAGGAAGTCGCCGAGGGCTCGCCGGCGGATTGGGAGGATACGGGCTGCGAGCGAATGGACAAATCCAGTTGCCGGTCGCCGGGAGAGCCCATGCAAGACAGCTGGAACGTTTTGCGGAGAGATGCAGAAGGGGCGAGCGTGCCGAGCGAGACGGCCTTGACGAAGGAAGGGGTGACTTGGTCGTCGATCGTGAGTTGGTTGGCTGTGCGATGAGCAAGGATTAGTTCAAGCTAGCGGACGGCTGAAGAGGGAGAGAGGTCACGAGAATCGTCCTCGCCGGGCTGCAGGAGGATGTCGAGCCAGACTTCAACCTCGACCTCGTCCTGGTTGACGACGTCCACATGAATCTCGAACGCCTCGCCGATGTACGCTGGCGCAGCATGCTCGATTTCGACGTCGATGGCGAGGTCGCGAGGTCGGATGCTACAGAGTGAGCGAGCAGTCAGCACCCGGAGCGCACACTCGAGCGAGACGGCGAGACTTCAACTCACTTGCAAACGGTAGGCGAAGCATGTTGTAGCGGGAAGGACTTGTCGTCTAGCCTCCACATCGGCTCGGCGGCAGCTTGAGATGGCAGAGCGAGGGACAAGGTCCACTCGCCGACGACTGCCGTGAGGGTGACATTCGAGATCTGGCGGGCAGGAGCGAGTTCAGCATCACCCGCGATGAAGGACAGCTGAGAAGCTCACAGTCAAATGCAGATCCTTGGCAGACGAGACGACTCCCGAGAAGACTTTGGTAGAGCCGTCCGCCCAAGAGAGAGCCGCCGAGTGCTCGGTGCTTGGTGTCTGCGTGGCGTCTCCTACATCGCCGAGCTGCACGAACTCGGTCGTCGTGCTTTGAGGTACGAGCGACTCTTTGCGCGAGATGACGACGGGCGGCCGATCGTCGTTGAAGTGAAGCTGGAGCTGGGAGAAGGCGAGGGCGGAGGAGCGCGCGGTTGGTGGGGAGGTGAGGGCGACTTGGAAGGGAATGGAGTGCCCAATGTCGCCTGACGGCTTCCAGAAGACGAGATGGCAATCGACTGGCGGTCAAGAGGGCGTCAGTTTCAGCCGTGATGTGGCAGACCACCGAGCGCGCTCACAAAGGGGAGCGACCTCGCTCATGTCGATGGAGATGCGAGCCTTGTCGGGCGTTGATGGTGCCTTGGTCTGTTTGGACGAGCGTCAGCGCGAAAGACAATGGCTGTAGCTGTCGAGTGAACGAACGCACGGTCAAGACCTCTTGAAGGCTGGCGGCATACGATGCGCGCTCCTCGAGAGTGATCCTCGATGCTATTGAGTTAACAGTCAGCTCGGAAGTACAGAAGGGTATCGATGAGAACGTACTTGGTGCCAGCAGCTCAATGAGGCATCGGATGGCTGCCTCATCATCTCCGATGCGAAGCGCCGAGTCGGCGGAAAGCTGCAGGATCGAGTCGAGCACAGTCCGCCATTCATCCTTGCGATAATTTTTGGATATCCGGTCGTGGAACCTAGGTCCAAAGTTAGTTTTTCCAGCAGCAGAGCGGAACGAGGAGCCAGCTCACTTGAGCGCCATCTCGTAGTTGCCGCCCTCGTAGTGCGCAAGAGCGATCTGAGACGCGACGTAGAAGGTCATGTTCTTGGTCTTGTGCGCCTTGAAGAACTCATAGGCCTTGGTGAAGAGCTGTAAAGGGGCTCAGTCAGCTTTGAAAGGTTCTGCTCGGCTCAGTGAAAACACTCACCTCGATGATGATCTCGGCATGGTCGACCTTGGTCTCGTGTGCGACCGCTGGAGATACTGGTGCCGGCTCGCCACTCTCCGAAGCTTTGGCAGCATCGGCTCGGACCAGAGCACGAAACCGCTCCCTTCGCTCGACGGCGCATGTACCGGCGAGGAAGAAATAGTAGCCTGGGTGCTGGAGGACGTTGGGAGGAATGAGACTAGGTGTTGGACCGCCGGGAGGGAGTATCCGAATCGACGGTGGGGGCCGAAGAGAGGGGAGGCGGAAACCTGCTCGCATGCCGATGGCGACGAGGTCTCCGAAGAGTCGATACCTGTGGGTCGAGGGGATCAATTAAATGTCCATGAGGATACCAGGTCCGACTCACTGCTTCGACAACCAGCTCCAGAACTCGAACGTCTGCTCGCCGATGCCCCAAGTATTGCTGAGCTCACGGAAGCGAGCGACGTGTCGATTGAGCTGAGAGATGGATCTTGAAGGCTCGTTGAGGTAGAGGTACATCTTGCTGACCTGTGTAGAGAGAATGTGAGCATGCCCTCTTGTCTTACGAGGTGGACAGAACGAACCTTGACGGTCAAGCAGTCGGCGAGGACCTTCGCTTCAGCCCATCGCTTCGTCCGAGGCGCCAGCAGGGATTGATGAGAGAACATCTCGACGAGGGTATCGTAGCAGTCCTCGTAGTGCCTGCGACACGCAGGTCAGCGAGCTGTCACGCTCCCTCAGATATCGCTGCACGCACTTGAGAGCGACCTCGACCTCGCCGCGCATCTCGGAGAAGAGGCCCATCTTGTAGTCGTACCGCACCGTCCATCCTTTGTCGCTCAATCCTCCCTTGGGCACCTGTCTTGCCCTCTTCCGCCTCACTCGCCGTCCATGCTCGCGGTAGTAGTCGAGCGCCGCCGGGAACAGCTCGGCCCTCAAACTGAGGACGAAGTTGTTGACCTCGGACTGCGGTACGGGGGAGATGACGAATAGAGATGCTCGAGAGTCCAGTCCCGACTGTCGACGAATGAGGGAGAGGCGCGAGTCGAGTGCTGGGTCGTCCAAGAGTCGGCGCGAGCACAACAAGACGACAGCGAGCTTGATGCCACGCTCGAGGGTAGACCGCTTGCGGTCGAGGATCTCGCGTACGAGCTCTCCGTCCTGCTGCCGCTCCTCCTCCTCCTTATTGGCCGTGTCGAGGGGTCCGGTCGAGGCGAAGTTGTACTCGCCGAGCCGAAGCACGAGCATGAACACGGCGGGTACCATCTCGCGATGCTTGCGGATCCATATTGGCGCCATGATTCCATCGGGATACAGCGGCGACGAGTGCGAGAGAGGTGAGATGGGCGAGTGGAGCGCCGGCGGAGGTTGCTGAGCTGACGAGGAGGGGCGCGCTTTCAGCGGTGGGAAGCGGACGTTCTGTAGGGCGACATCGGGTCAGCTCAGCTCTTGATTCTACACGCTCCGCTACTCACCTTGTCGACCGAGATTATGTGAAAGTCGTTGTTGGCGCCGCGCGAGTTGTCCCAGACGTGCCAGCTCTTGCGGGTCGTCATGGCTTTCCGTAGCGATCCCAGGAGAGCAACGAAAGAATCCGAAGATGGCGTAGAAGGAGCTGCTTCCGTTGCTGGCGGCGTAGAGGCTGGCGGAGGCGCTGGTGGTGGGCCCAAACCCGCGACGAACATGAGGGGGAGGATGTGGCATACAAACTCGCTGGGATAGCTCTGTAGGTTGATATTAGGTCAGTTATACCCTGCAAGAGCGCCCTGGACACTCAGCTCACCTCCATCTCGAGACAGCGGCGCCCAAGAGCGCGACGAGGAGGACAAGGAGCAGCCGGCTCGCAATTCGCTTCTCTTGCTCCTACCATCACCTCGTCTCGGCCTGTCGAAATTAGTAGAGATTGGCTGCTAGCAGTCATGCGCTTCGCCTTCACACTTCGTATCAGGCAATGTCGACCGCTCCGATCGCGTCGTTCTCACTCGCCGAGCGGAAAGGAACTCAATCTGTACACGAGTACACGAGCGTCGAAATCGCAAGAGAGTTGAGAAGCCTTCGATTGCTGCTCGAAGCCATGCGAGACAGATTGTAGCCACTGAGAGCTCGCAGAGCGTTTCTCCTCCGGTCGCCGAGCTCCGACTTCTACCTCAACAGGCTTCCAGGACACTTCGAGTCCACTCGGGATCACGAAAACATCTCAGACAAGCTGAAGACCTGCCCGGATTCTCTGCAGACCCTCATTGGCCTAGCAAGATAGTTCCTTCGCTGTTCGGCGACTCCTTGATCCAAGCTCGGAGCGCCGTCCAAGGGGGTTATGGGCGGTCTCTTCCCCGGTCAGTACCGTCTATCCTGGAAGAAAATGAAGGCAAAGATGTGTCGAGCTGAGCAAGCCGAGGTAGGTCCTGACGATGCAGGACGAGAGCGCCGAGGCAGTGAGGGCTAGCTTCATCGAGCGGACGGGCGAATTGAGCACGAGTGCAACAATTGGCTGGGAGGGGCCTAGGCCATAGCAAATGACATCTTAAGAGCCGGTAGTAGTACCAGCTCGGTCAGTCAGAGCGACTGCAGACCAGCAGCGACGTTAGCGAGCTTCGGCGCTGTCTGTCGAACAGCATCGCCGAACCCTCAATCAACAGCATGCGAGGCCTCGCAAGCTTCTGTAGGGACGCTAGCAGAGAGCAATTTGAGGACAATGACCTTGACGCAGAGACTTCCGACGCGCGGGAAAGGGTGCAGGAAGCCGAGAGACGGACAGCGGAGGGCCCGAGAACTTGGCAAGGGTCGTTTGAGCAGCAAGCAGAGCCGCTGGCGATTCGAGCAGCTGTGCAGAGTTATGAGCTTTTAGTGAAATTCTTGTAGCTGCAAACCAACTGCAGACCGAGAAGTCGACTTTGAGCTTCAAGGCCGTGAGCGATCCCTGGCTCCTACCAAATCTCGTCGCCAAATTCACCTCGTCTTGATGCTCTTCAGCTCGACACGATGAAGAGACACGCCGTCCTGCTCGCCCTCGGCCTGGCAACAGCAACAGTCCCTACAGCGCTCGCCCAAGGGATCTTCGTCTCGCGCCCACAGAGCTGCCTCGGCTCTGGCTCGCTCGTCGCTCCCCTCGACCGCCAGCTGGATTTCACGCAAGTCTACGCTCAGTTGGATCAAGGCCAATCACATCCAGGAGAGCTCGCCCATGGCTTTACCTACAGCACAAGGCCAACTCTGCGCGACAGCGACGGGGCGGTGTTGACAGGCGAGGGGGATGTGCTTAGGCTCGTCTTTGTCGGGACGACGGTGACCGAGGCGCAGGGGTACAGCAACGATACGGATTTCGTTTCTACCGTCGTACAGGACAGCGAGGTTCTCACCTTCCCCGTCTCGACCAACACCTCCGCCTTGTGCTCGTCGATCCGAACCGCCGAGGGCAATCAAGGGACTACATCGAGCGGGACCACCACAGTCACCGACACGGGATGTCCCTACAGCGGAGATATCGCCCTCGGCCTCTCCATCCCCCTCAGCAACTCCTACGCCCTTACGACCCTCAGCACCCAGCTCGTCGTGCTCGACCCTTCGGACGATGCTCTGCATCTCGCCTGCTACGACGTCTCCTTCACGCCCTACTACCCTTCTCATTGGGTGTATGCTCTCATCCGCTACGGCAAGTTCTCTCAGCTTCTCTTCTCGCGCTGCCCATCCTGACGCTTGTTTTCGGCCCTTCGCAGCTCTCGTCGGCATGCTCGCCATCTACCTCCTCCTCTACCTCATCGCTCGAGCCTGGGCATCCTACACCAGCTGGCTCCACGACAACGAGACCCACCTCGCCTCCTCCCTCACCCTCAAGCTCTCGGCGACGAGCACTCCCCTCTCTCGGCGCAAAATGTGGGGAGCCGTCTGGTTCGGCGCTTGGGCGGGCAAGCAGGTTGTAGGCAGCGGAAGTCTGAGGAGATTTGTCACGGCCGAGTTTCGAGAGCTCTTCGCCATGGTGATGTGGTGCAGCTTGGTGGGAACAGTCGCCGTCGAGTGGCCTGGCTTCGCCTGTGAGTGGAGTGTAGGTGAGCTGCTCTGGGTCACAACGCTGAATCCCATTCTGAACAGACCCCGTCTTCGCTCAAACCGCCTGGACGACTCTCATCTACAACAACTCGCTGCCCTTCACTTCGGCCGCCGCTCCCCTCCTTCCCAACAACTTCACCGCCCCCTCCCTCTTCGCTTCGCAAATGGAGGACCTCACCTCTCCCATCTACCTCGACAAAGCACTTCCCAACGTCCTCATCGACCTCGAATCCTCCGCACCGGGCATCGAGCGATGGGCTCGCGCCGTCGGCGTTCGCAAGGAGGACCTCTGGAGCGTTTGCGCCTTCACATTCTTCGCCTTGTGCGCTGCTGTGATTGTCGCCCATGCCCTCTTCGCCCTCGTCGACACCGCGCTCGACCGCATCTTCCCCTCGCGCTACAGCAAGTCGCGCGTCCGGGCAGAGAGGAAGAGCAAGGGGGAGGGCGCCGACGAGAGCTTCCCACCGATGAAGGAAGGCGGTCGCTCCTCAACCGGTAGCGCAGCGGCTCATCGCAACTCAGATGGATCTACGAGTCGCTTCATGGGAGAGGAGGGCGAGGAGGAGTACATGCAGGACGGCGAGGCGTACGGTCATGCTCGGCCAGAGGACGACTTCCCTTCCTGGCGACTTCACCTCGCGCTGCTCCAGGGCAACCTCACACGCATCCTCTTCTTCTTCCACCTCCCTCTCTCCGTCTTCACCATCTACGAGCTCTCCAACTACTCTCGAACTCCGACCTCGACTTTCGCCCTCGCCGTCGTCACTCTCGCCCTCGTCTGCCTCGGCGCTCCGGCCTACATGATGTGGGAACTCCACCGCAGGCCACGACGCGAGCTCTACACCTCCCTTCCCCTCCTCCTCTCGCTCGGCCCTCTCTACAACACCATGTCCGACGAGTGTGTGCTCTTCGCCGGCGTGCGCTTCGCTAGCAACATCGTCGTCGCCATCGACCTCGGCGCCGTCCAGTCCACCGGCACCGCCCAAGCAGCAGTCATCCTTCTCGTCGAGGTCGCCGACACGCTCATCACGAGTCTCTGGCTTCCTTGGGGCGACAACGCGGCCATGGGACCCCTCGCCTTCGTCCTCTGCCTCTCGAGGATAATCATTGCCGTTCTCCTCATCGTCATCTCCCCAACCGTCAGCGTCTCGGGTCCAGCAGCGTCGTGGATCGCCTACATCATCCTCCTCATCCAAGGACTCGTCATTCTCCTCCTCCTCTTCATCCTCGCCTTTAAGTTCTTCGAGCTCATTATACGAGTTCTTGGAGACGTCCCCTTTGACGAGAGCAGAAGCCCTCGCGTTGGTGGACTAGGAGGAGCGCTGCGCAAGTGGGATCGCGGTGGTCGCGGCAAGAATCGCCGAGGAGGAGGGCGCGGTGGACGAGGTGGAGGAAGAGCGGGCGCCCAAGCAACCAGGCGACACGAACTGGACGACCTTCGCCGACGAGGAGCGAGCGAGACGACCATCGGTACGCATACGAGGCTACTCGACCGACGACCAGGCGGGCACCAATCTCAAGCTTCCTCGCTGAGCTACGCCGACGCAGGTGCAGCGGGCTACCGATCGCACTACCAGCCGAATCAGGTCGAGGACGAAGGCTTCATCATGTCGGCCATGTCGAGCGGTCCATGGGCTTCCAACACCCCCGGCTACGTCAAGCCCGGCGCCTACTCGACTGGAGGAGGAGGACCCATCATGCGCTCGGGACCGACATGGGGAGAAGCGACCGTCGTTCCCGCCGCCGCCGCTAGTACTGGCTTCGCTCGCGTCGGAGGAGGACGAGCGTCGTCGAGTAACCCCTACCAACTCGCCAACGCCGCTTCGTCCAACACCCCCACCGCCTACCCTCCCTACCCTGCTTCCTCGGCCGACCGCTACCACACCGGTCCTCCATCACCACCTCCTTCCAACCCTCGCCGCCTCTCTCAATCGGCCATCATCGAGATGGCATCCGCCACGCCCGAAGCCTTCCCACCCGCTACACGGCACCCTACACGCCCCTCGCTCTCTCACCCACCTTCCTCCTCCGCTCTACTCTCCAACACCGTCTCTCACTACACTCCCGAACTCTCCCCCGCCGCCTCGGCCGGCAAGAACCAGACGGGTTTCTTCGGTCGCTTCCGCAAGAACAAGCCTCCTGGCAGCGACATCTCGAGCGACGATTCGGATGACGAGGACGAGAGGCCCAAGAGGAAGTGGGGAGGTTTGAGGCTGCCTGGTCGGAAGGCGGGCGGTGGACAAGAGGAGGAGACGGAAGAGGTCGTCCCGCCCGAGGAGCGAGGATTCGTCGTCAAGAGGAAGCAGATGCCACGACCACGCCCACCAGCCGCTACCCCACCTGCTACAGCAACAGTATCAGCATCAGACGGCGGTCTGATGTCGAGCAGCTCGGCACCGCACGTCTCGGTCGAGGCTCCGTCGCCGCCTTCGTCGCCGAGGGAACCTTGGAGGGAGTGAGGAAGGATAATTGGATACACGGACCTTAGCCATTCTTTTATGTTTACGCCTCTTGTTATGTAATTCGCATTCTTCTGCTCTCTTTACGTCGTCGGCATGCGAAAGTGCTGGAAGAGGCCGCCGAGTTCCGAAGGCCGACCGAGTCAAGCTCGCCGACTTGCTTTCGCTCTCGCTTCTCGTCTCTCTCCTGCAAGCACTATGTCTGTCATTCTCGTCGCCTTCGAACCCGACAACGAGGTGCATGTGGCTGAGCTCATCCGCCAGCGAAAGGTGAGAGATGCCGTGGGGAACGAGACGAGCAGCTCTGGGGAAAGCCAGCAGTAGCAGGAGCTGACCTCTCTTCACTCAACAGATAGCTGGGTTTGGTGCAGATGCTGTCGATGCTGGGCGGGAGAAAGTTCGGCGAGGGGTGAAAGTGCGTTTCGCTGTTTCTGCTCGCTACAGAAGGCCGCCTGACCTTCATGATGGTGCAGTCTCTTCAATGGGTCTTCCTCGCATCTCCGGACCACCCAACAACACCCATCCCCTACGTCCCTGCAGTCCCAGATGACCAACCACCACCGGAGCCATCCTTTGCGCCTGTAGGGCACGTTGCGATGGACTGGGAGGCAGCCATTGGTCTTCCAGAGGTAGCAAGTAAAGAAGAAGGCAACATCTACTTCAACGGTCTCTTCGTGCTGGATAGTGCACAGGGTCGAGGTCTCGGAAAGTGAGTTCTCGGCCGAGGTTCGCCGCTCCTACGCCGAGCTGATTTCCTCTTCACCTACAGTGCCGCCATGGCCGCAGCGGAACGATTCGCATCGTCACCTCCCCTCTCAGCAAAGTTCCTGACGCTCTCCACCTGGGACAGCGAGAACTTTTGCGCCGAAGCCGACCTGCCAAACCTGCGCGAGATTCCCGACGACTGGCGCACCGGCAAGGATGGCTGGTACCAGCGACGAGGTTACGTGCCGTTTCTTCGTGCTCAGACTGTCCCCCGCATCCCAGAGGTCGGCAAAGACGGGACTGTGTTCGGCTTGCAGAGCGTCGTGAGTTCCTTTGCCAACGCCGAGCCTCGCGGTAGGAAGCTGACAATGCTACTTCCGCTCGAGCAGTACATGAAGAAGCCTGCACTGGTGCTACACGAGTAGATGGGCTAGACTGCCATGTATAAACGCATGCACAAACCTCGCTCGTTCGAGAAGCTCTCCAGCCAGCTGCACTCTCGGCCGACTCGGTCGCTCGCGCTCTTGTTCTGCTCGGTGCCAAAGGACTTTCAGGAGCAAATCTACGACATGCGTCCGATCAAAGTACAACAAGCAAACTACTCTATGCAAACCCCAACCCCGGCGCCTTTAAACATACTGAGTGCTGACCCCTTCGTCAACCCTCATCTTCCGATCCACCCACCGCACGACAAACACCGCTCCAGCGGCGATGAGGAAGACCGTGTCGAAGAGACGAGAGAAAACGGAGAAGGAAGGGAGGGTATCGAGGAGAGTGGTGGTGGATTGAGAGGGGGAAGACGGGAGCGAGATGAGCGAGGTGAGGAGATACATGGCCTGCGAGGGCTAGAGATCAGCGAGGGCGCGAGTGCATACCGAGAGAGCTGCTCACCATGAGTTGGGCGAGGAAAAGGAGCATGAACGACGTGCTGACGCCCGTCGAGGTGGCTTTGAAGATCTGCGAAATCGGCCAGGTGGTAGGTCAGCTCAAGCTATATCACTACTAACGAACGCAACACACCCTCGAAACGCTCCAAAGCACTGCACGCATATTGGCGAGCATGATGGTGCCGATCAGCACCAGGCCGATCAGGCGCGACCACATGGAGATGTCGATGTCGACGTTGAGGCCGAGTGCGAGTCGACTCAGGAGCGAGGTGATGAGGTCGGTACCTTCCGGTCTTGTGGCCACTTCTCCTTCGTCGAGCGGGGTGGAAGGGCCATAGTGGTGCTTCTGGGAGTAGCCGACGATGAGGTTGAGGCAGGACTGAGGGAGGAAGTCGTCAGCCGAGAGGTAAAGAGCTACTTTGAGGGCCACGGAACTCACCACAAACACCCTCCACACACAGTACACGCTCAATGCCCATCCCGCAGCCAGCCAGACTCTTCCCTTGAACGTCCTCCCCATCTCGCGGAGCATCTTCCTCCTCTTGAGCGTCGCTACGTCCTTGACCATCTGACTCTCGATCTTCTCCAACGCCCCGACTTCCACTTGCAAGCTCTTGAGATGGGATGCAGCAGGAGAAGCCGACGTCCAGCGCGAGAGGAGCGATTGGGAGGCCGAAGACTCGGCTTCGCGAGCGGCGGATCCTTCGGCGAGGGTGAGGGAGCGGCTGCGCTGCTGAAGGTCGAGGCGGGCGCGGTAGAGTGACCTTTCGGCGGCGAGGATTTGAGACTCGGTGACGGCATCGCTGTAAAAGCAGCGGAGTCAGCGCCAGGCCGAGCAGCCGTAGGAGTCTAAACTCACGCAGAAGCGACTGCACGCCACTCGTACGCTTCCCATGCCGTGTTGACTGCTCCTCCACCTGATAGCGAAGCGATGAGGAAGACTCCTGGTACACAGACTCGCGAGAGCATGCCATTGACGAGTCCTGCGAGCGCCGAACGAGGCTTTAGCGAGGCGTCGAGCCAAGGTACGGGGTGCTCGGACTTACCCAGCGAATGCGATCCTTCTACCACGACTTTTGACGCTACGAGCATGCCGACCTTGTCGAATAGGAAGAGGTAGCCGGCGAAAGGGATGAGGGTGAGGATGAGGCTTCGGGCGGCGGACGTCGACTTCTTGCGGTGGGTGAGAAGGAGAGAGAGGCCGAGGGGGATGACAAAGACGATGAGGGACAGCAGGGTGAGGAGTGAGAGGGACCAGTTGAACGAGCGAGCCCTACGTCGGTCGAGCGAGAGAAAGGCTAGGTCAGCTCGGGCTTCGTACAGCGTGTGATAGCAGGAGCAAGGAGAACTCACCGATCTGTTATTGCATCACCGAACAAGAGCAAAGTGAAGAGCATGCACGACTCGGAGAAGCTCAAGCAGAAGAGGGTGGTGGAGAGCTTGGTGTAGACCTGCTGCTGGGACGCTCCCAGGCCTTTCCCGCCGATAGGTGAGGATGTACTAGCTTCCCTTTTACTCGAACCACCGCCGCTGTTACTCCTCTTGAGCAACGGCGCCGAGAATCCTGCCCCATCCTTGCCTCCCGCTGCTGCGCTCCCTCCGCCGCTGTAACTTCCTCCCACTCCTACTTCGGTGGTGACCTCCTCCAGCGCAATATTGGCTCGTGTAGGCGATTCCAGCACGCCGCCCTCGGGATACGCTTCCTCGGTCACGGAGCGCAGGTCGGCGAAGAGGAACCTGTTGACATAGCGCCGCGAGACGAGGATGAAGATGCAGCGGATGGCGCTGAGGATCGCAGTCTCGACAAACAGCGAGCTGGAATCTGCCGGCTCTGCTGCCGAGGTCGCCATGTCGAACGAGGGATAACGGCGGGAGCTCAAGCTGCTCGAGCTCTCGAGCGTGGCCTCGTTCGCAACGCCGACGTGCCAAACCTTCTTCTTCCCGTCATTCCCTTGCTCTGTAGATGATTAGAAACGAAAAGTGTATCATGTGCAGATTTGCGAGGTACTATCAAACTAGCCGTTGCTCTTCTGGTCGCCCCTCCTCTGGTCGTCTCGGCGGTTCGGCCCCTGGTGCTGCTGCTGGTCCAGCCGCAGCTTCTCCGACCTGGTGAGGCTGCTCTGGTGGTAGTCGACCTTGTCGGAAGTAGAGCAGCCATCTGCGAAATGCGAAAGGATGAAGTTAGCGACTGGAGAGCGTCCACCGAGCTCAAGAGCGACTCACCCTAGGATCACACAGAGCGCTACAATCGCGACCGTTCCACCCAGATCTCCCTCTCCATCAAGATAAAAGTCTTCATCATCATCATCGAACCTGCCCCCCGCTTTCCTCCCCGCCCAGTCCATCCCTTCGTCGTTGCCCTCCAGCTGCCTCTGCGCCTCATGCAAGTCCTCCGGCGCCCACTCCTCGCCCGCCTGATCCCGATTATCCACCACCGGCATCTGATTGACCTGCTCAGGGGGTACGTCAACTCCCCACCTCCGCTGGATCTCCCTCCACGCGCGACCGAAGCTCCAACTAGCGCCGAGCTCCTCTACACCTCCTGCGCCGCCGCCGACGCCGACGGCGTTGCCGAAGAGAGAGAGGGCTTTGAGTTCGTCGTCTGGGGAGGTGAAGATGGCGTGATAGGCGGCGCGGGCGTAGAGGGAGATGAGGGAGAGGGTGACGGGGAAGTAGGCGTCGACCGAGGTTTCGAGCGCTTGGTCGTAGTAGCGTTTGGCCATGTGGTAGTCCTAAGGACAATGAAAAGAGTCAGCAGTGCTCGGGAAAGCGCCGGACGCGGAAACCGCGAGTCGAGCAAGCGCCGAGCCGGAGAGAAAGCACCTAGACGGCGAACGCACCTTAGCCACTCCCTTCCCATTCTCATGCATCCACCCCAAGTTCCACATCGCCATCGCACTAATCCTCGTCGTCGCTGCACTCTGATAGCAAGCGGCAGCCTTCTCCCACTGAGGCTCTCCCGCCGTCTCGCCTTCTCCGCCGACGCCAGCAAAGTAGTAATCGCCCATCTTGACGAGGGCGTCGACGTTGTCTTGTGCGGCGGAACGGGTCCAGTAGGCGAGGGCGAGGCGGTCGGTTTGGTTTGGGAGGGGATCCGAGTCGACGAGGGGGAGACGGAGACGTTGCTTGTCTGTGTTGTAGCGTGGTATCGACGAGTCGAGAAGACCAGATCAGCGATCGTAAGCTGGAAGCAAGTCGACACAACTCACCTCGATCCAAGATCCAAGCCACATTATTCTGCGCCTGCTCGTACCCTCTTTCCGCCATGATCCAATACCCCAACAGCGCCATCCTCTCGTCTCCCCTCCCCAACGCCCTCTCCGCCTCCCACCAAACCTCCGTCTCCCAATCGCCCTTCTCAGCGACCATCTTATAGAACGCAACGGTGAAGGGGCACTGGTCATCGCGGTTGAGCGCGCGGGCGTTCAGTTCGGCGAGGTAGTAGTAGGATTGGAAGGTGTCGGGTTGGCGCGTGCCGTCTTGTCGGATCGCGTGCTCGAAGTAGGTCGTCGCCAGAGCAAAGTCGCCCATGCCTGTAGGAGGGAGGAAGCCGAGGTCAGCGAGGGGACAGCGGGGAGCGAGGAGGAGAAGGAGCAGGCTTACCAAAGTGGTACTTGCCGAGGTTGACTTGCGCCTCGGCGAGATCTGCTTGAGCGGCGCCGTGGAAGTAGAGGTTGGCCTTCTTGACGTCGCGCTCGACGCCGAGACCGTCGCGGTACATGATGCCGAGGCCGTTGTTGGACTCGCGGTCGCCCTGTAGGAGGGACGTGAGATGTCAGCGAGAGAAGGAAAGCCTCCAGCGAGAGAAGAACGAGCTCACCTGTCCCACACCTCTCTGAAACCAGAGAAAGGCCTTGGCGTAGTTGGCCGTCGCTCCTTCTCCCCGAAGGTACATCTTGCCCAAGTATCCCGCGGCGAGTCCGGCGACCATGATCGTCCTCTCGTCCTTGGTAAGCTTGAGATCCTTGGTCCCATCGTAGAAGAGTTTAGGCGCCTCCCCCTTGACCCTCTTGACCACCCCTCCTTGCGCCGTCGCCTCTCTCGGCGCCTCCTTCTTCCACACCTTGGTCGCCACCGCCATGAACCACTTGCTCGCCCGATTGAAATCCCTCCCTCCCTCAGCCAATCGATCCTGCAGCCCCGGCAGCGCGACGTTCAACCGACCCTTCCCACCCCTCACGCCACCGAGCCCATTCCCTCCGAACCCTTGGTAGTAGAGCCTCCCCAGTCGGAACATGTACGAAACATCATTCCGCTCGGCATGGAAGTGGTGGAACTCGAGTAGGTCGTCCCATTCTTGCTGAGTGGAGGAGGTCGAGCCGCCGGTGACTTGGGGGCGGTAGGAGGAGGATGCGCCGGGACCGTAGGCGCCGCCTTTGAGGTCGGAGAGGCGGAGTTTGGGTGGTGGAAGGTGTCGACCGCCAGGTGGGCCGGCGTTGAAGGTGCGCATGGCTGGGAAAGGGGCGAGAAAGGTCAGCGAACGCCGAAAAGCGAGGACGAGAAGGCAGGGCGTACCTTCGTCTGCGGCCGACTTGTACCAGCCGAGAGCATCTTTGCATGATTGCTTAGTGCCGATGCCGACCCAGTGACGATAGCCGACAGTCATGGAGGAGGGGACGTGCCCCGAGAGAGCGGCGAAGGTGTAGTGGAGGAGGGCCTGTGGGTGAGGAGAGGGTAAGCGAGCGAAGCATGGCTACTCGGAGAGCCCCAAACCCACGCTTCCTTGCTTCCCAGTGCCCTCTAAACCGTCGAACGCGCCGCCAAAGTTGCTGCCGTAGAGGAAGCCGAGCTGGTACTGAGCTTCGGGCGAGCCCCATCCCTCGGACGCCTTGGTGTAGCACTCGACGGCGGCGGCGGTATTGGGTTGGAGGCTGAAGTGTCCGGTCTGTGACGCGCACCAGAGCTCAGCTCGATGCCGAGGTTGCGCCGAGGAGCCCAAACTCACCAGTTGGAGGTTTCCTAAAAGGATCCAAGCTTCTGCACTCCCCGCATCCGCCGCCTGCTGCGCTAATCTTACAACCTCCGTCATCCCCTCCGCAACCTCCTCATCATCGAGCAGCCCATTCCCTCCCTTCAATCCACCGAGCGCCTCCAACTTGGCCCTCCACCCCTCGGCGCCCGAAGCGGCCTTCCTACTCTTCGTCGACGGCGTCACATAATCCACCACCACGCTCGTCAACCCAGTCACTACTCCTTTGACACTCCAGTCCCTCCCTCCCTGCGCCGATCCACGAGCACTCGCTCCGCCGTAGAGGTAGCCGACGGTGGTCTTGACTGCTCGGACGGCCGAGCTTCCTGTTGGGCCGAGCTTGCTTTCGAGTAGGTCGAGTAATGGGGTGGAAGAGGAGGGCTCGAGGAAAGGTGTGAAGCTGGTTGGTGGTGGAGGAGCGGCGTGAGCGGTGAGCGAGGTGAGGAGCGAGAGGGAGAGGTGGTAGAGGTCGGAGGGGGAGGGCTGGGCTTTCGAGGAAGTAGTAGTGAATACTAGCGGCTTGACGGGCTGTGCCGAGATGTAGGAGATTAGCACGCCGAGCTCAGGCAGCTGTCGACGCGCGGGCTCACCTCGTCGTCGCCGGCTGTAGGTGGCTGCTGTCTTGAGCCGTCTGGGTTGGAGAGACGAGCTCCTTGTGATACGCCGAAGGTGATCTGCTGCTGTTGCTGCTGCTGCTGCTGCTGTAGCTCTTCGGCTTGCGCACGAGCTGACGACAGGTCGGCCGGGGAGATGATGCGTGGTTAGCAAGCGAGGGGAGAGGGGGAGATACGTGCACTCACCTGTAGCTATACATAATAGCAGTAAGCTCCAGCTGACCCTCATAATCTTCCCTCTGCTTTGTAGCTACTTCTCTTCCGAGCCTGATCCGAGAAGCGAGACGTCGAAGGCGAAGAGCAGCCACGACTCTCTCGCTTCGACTCCCTCTCGACCGAACAGACCGAACTCAGCCATGGATGTACCAGAACCGCAAGGGATGGGAGCAGGATTCGAGGCAGTAAAGCAGTACAACAGGGTAAGGCTCTCTTTCCTTCGTCCCGTCTCCCGTCTCTCCTCCTCCAAAAGATGCTCGCTCACCTATCCTCGTCGCTCTCTGGCAGCGCTTCCAAGTCATGCTCGGTACGCTCATCTCAGTCTTCTGTACCATCCTATCATATAGCTGACCTCGCGTACTCTGCTGCAGACCGGACAACTCCTCACACGTTGCGACGATGGGGCGCGACGGCGGGACTCTTTGTGCTCTTCTTCATCCGGATCCTCTGGGCCCAGGCCTACTACATCGTCTGCTACGCGTTGGGGTGAGTCGTCCCTGCTCTCGCCGTTCTGGAGACACGTCGAAACTGACCTCTCTTCACCTCGACGCGCGTTCCTCAGCATCTACCTCTTGAACCTCTTCCTCGCGTTCGTCCACTCGCTGCTGTATCACAGGAAGAGTATAGCTAATCGAACTGCACACCCACAGCTTCCTCCAACCCAAGTTTGACCCATCCCTCGCCGCCGACCTCGCAGAGGCCGAAGTCGAGGAAGGCGCTCCTGGGCTCCCCACTTCCATGCCCTCCTCCTCCTCGCCTGGCCCTGGAGCATCCGGCAGCAACTACGGCGAGATGCAGGATGGCGAGTTCCGCCCCTTCATCCGTCGGTTGCCCGAGTTCAAGTTCTGGTGAGTCGGTGGCGGTCGTCTCGGCGGTTGGAAGTCTGCGCCGAGGGTCGTCGCTAACTCGCTTCGCTGCTCACAGGTACGCCGCCACCAAGGCCATCGTCCTCTCTACCGTCGCCACCGCTTTCCCCTTCTTCGATATCCCCGTCTTCTGGCCCATCCTCCTCGTGTACTTCATCGTCCTGTTCGTCATCACCATGCGACGTCAAATCGGCCACATGCGCAAGTACAAGTACGTCGCCTTCTCTCCTTCACCTCTCTGTGTCCACCGCTGACCACTCCTACTTCCTACTCTTTCCCTTCCGCTCGCCATTCTCCCCTCGCCTCGCTTGCTCTCATCCCTCCTACGCCCTGCCACCGCTTTCTCAATCGCCATGACTATAGATACCTCCCCTTCGACATCGGCAAGAAGGGATATGCCAACGGTGGACTCGGTGGCCTCGGAACAGGATCCTCGGCGAACCGCTAGTCTCCTCCACTGGCTCCTTCCCTCCCTCCCTGCGTATTTAGATAACGGTGGACCACACCTAGCTACAAAACACTACTGGTCCAATGCGATGCTTTGAAATGGCCCTTACTTCGACTGCTCGAGCCCGCAACGGCGCTCCGATTCGGCGATGGCAGGGGCTAGCTTTTCCGCGATGTGGGCTTCGTGCTGTGGAGTGGGCGGCGGTGTGACGCGACGTGCGAGATGACGAAGGAGCTCGGACTTTGGCGACACTGTCGACGTACAAACGGCCGACGAGGGACCGCTCGCCTGCTCTCGTCTCGGACGTCGTGGCTCCCACCTTTGAGCCTCGCTCTCGTCACGGACACAACCATCTCGAGCGTACTGCCTCGCATACGAGCGGACTTGCTACGGTGTCGCTCGTCTGCCTGGGATGTGGACCAACTCGCCAGACTGTCCGCCGAGCTCTCTCGGCTTTCGCTTCGAAGCTTCGCACTCAGCTGCTGGCCATCAAACTCGGCGGTCCCCCCTTTTTCAAGCCTACTCGATCCTCACTCCTTCTACCAATCTACAACTACTCCCACTCGCTTCATTTCGACCTCTCCCTCCCCTCACCGGCCTTTCGCCGATTTCGGACCTTCGGCCTCGGCTCCATCAGACCCGCGCTTGCCTCAACTTGCGAAGCTCGGCGGTTCGGTTGCGAGAAGAGACCGGTTTACTGATGCTTACAGAGACTCGGAACGCAGCACTTGCGTCGAGGGACCGTTCTCCGACCTTCGAGGGCTGACGAGGAGCAAAGCGAGCGATCCCCCTCTCTCTCTCTCTCCTCCGCTTCACTTGCTTCGTCGTTCAACTTCTTTGTGAGTACTCCTTGGTGTCCTTTAGTCGAACACTGGGAGCTGATTGCTTCTGTACAGTCTTCCACTCTTCCACCTCTGTACGTCTCGCCCGACGCGCTCCACATCGCCAAGCGTTCTCTGACCCTCCCGCTCCTGCACCTCTCTACGCCCCTCCAGCTCTCCGCCCAACATGCCCAACACCTCTCTCATGTACCTTCAGGTCCCCACCGGCGCCCCCATCCCGGGAGTGACCACCAAAAAGGTCGTCGACGAGTCCTTCGACGCCGAGACCGTCGCCCTCAACGGCGGCGTCCTCGTCAAGACGCTTGCCCTCGACCTTTCCCCTTACATGCGTGGCCGCATGCGCGACCCCTCCATCAAGTCCTACAGCCCTCCTATGCCCCTCAACCAGCCGGTGCAGACTCTCGCGTACGGAAAGGTCCTCAGGAGTGAGGTGGAGGGATACAAGGCTGGGGATTTCGTCAGGGGATTCATGGTCATGAGCGAGTATGTTGTGCTCCCCGCTGCGGCGCTTGCGGGCGTCAAGGTCATCGAGAACAAGGCTGGCCTTCCCTCGACCACCATGGTTGGAGCCGCTGGAATGCCCGGATACACTGTGAGTACCTCTTTACTCTCGTATGCCCCGCGTCGATGTCTCCTACGCCCTTTGGTGCTCTCCTGGGCCTGATCTCGTTCTCGGCGTTCGTTTCGCTGACGCTCTCTTTCGAAACTACAGGCCTGGTGGTCGTACAAGAACATCGGACTCCCCAAGAAGGGCGAGGCCATCTTCATCTCCGCCGCTGCTGGAGCCGTCGGTCAGATCGTCGGTCAGCTCGCCAAGCAGGACGGCCTCAAGGTCATCGGCTCGGCTGGATCCGACGACAAGGTCAAGTTCCTCAAGGAGGAGCTCGGGTTCGATGTTGCCTTCAACTGTGCGTGATAATGGGGGTTGTCTCCTCCCTGGCTTACCGCTGACCTCTTGCTACTCAACAGACAAGACGGAGTCGACCGCCGAGATCCTCAAGGACCACCCCTTCGACATCTACTACGACAACGTCGGTGGCGAGACTCTCGACGAGGCCTTCATGCACATCAACTTCCACGGACGTATCATCGCTTGCGGAGCCGTTTCCCGTTCGTCGTTCATGCGCCGCTCCCGCCGAGGACGACTCGCTGACCTTCTCGTGTCGTGTGCGCAGAGTACAACAAGACCGCCGATGAGCGCTACGGCATCAAGAACAGCATGCAGATTGTCGCCAAGCAGCTCACCATGCGCGGATTCATCATGGATGCCGAGAAGGATCTCACCGACTTCCACGCCCAGGTGAGAGAGCCTTCGCCCAACTCGAGCTGGACTTGAGCTGGACTTGAGCTGGACCATTGCTGACGATCCTCCTTTTTACTAGATGCCCGACCTCATCGCTTCCGGCAAGATCAAGTGCGTAGCTACTCGACTGTTCATCTCCGACCCGTGCTGACCTCTCTCTCTCCTCCAGGGTTCGCGAGGCCGTCTATAAGGGCATTGACAACGGCGAGGCCTTCGCCGATCTCCTATCAGGCAAAGCGGAAGGCAAGGTTGTCATCAGCATGGAGTAAGCCTTCGCCGACCTCCGTGCGGGCGCAGCAGAGGGTAAGGTCGTTCGTGGCCTTTTCTCAGGCCAGCAGAGGGCAGGTCTCTGTCTGCACGAGTAAAATATTAGCACTTGCAACAACTCGAGTACATATCGCATCAACTGAGTGAGCAACGGCGCTTCGGCGGTAAACCTCGGAGCTGCTCTCTCTGGCCGTACGAGGAGTTGACTCGCTCGGAGGGGCTGGTTGTTGAGGAGAGAACACCTACTTGTAGCCTACAAAGGCTGTAGCGCAACGGCATGATCTCGGTGCTCCAGCTCGCCTTCCAATGAGAGACAACCGAGAAAGGAGGAAAAGGGGCCTCCGGTTCGGCGAAAGCAGTAGCATGTAGATCAGATCTAGCTGTGTATTGCAGCAGTACTCGACTGTACTCCAGTACAGATCTGAGCGATATCGCCGGACTTGGGGCTCAGCTTGCCCAATTCCCAACGAAGCGCGCCGTCCTCCCTTTCTCCTTCCCTTCTCTCCCTCTACTCTCGCTCGTTTCTCTACTCGGATACCAGGACTCGTCGCTTGTCCACCGTTCTCCTTCTCGCTTCGCTCTTCTACAGTACAGCAGCCCTCGTCCTCACACGACCAGCCCGCCTCGTTAAGCCGCCAGCTCCGCCTCGCCAACCCAATCCTCCCTTCACCTCTTACCGTGAGCTCTAACGCTTCGGCACGGCTAGCGCAAGCTTTCGCATGGCTACAGAAGTCCACTGGGACGCGACTTGGGTCATTGAGCGGCCTGCAGAGCTCAGACAGCTGGCTGACTCGTGCGCGCTCCTCCTTTAGACCTCTCTTTCAGCACAATGGCTCCCTCCGGCAGGAAAGGCGCTTCTTACGAGAACATCGCCATCGGTGAGTGCTTACTTTCTATGACGCGCCCTACATTCAAAGCTGACCCTCAATCCCCTGCAGGCGCTACGATGAAGTGAGCTCAACCGACGAGCGCGCCCTGTACAGAGCACCGCTGACCGATTTGCTTCCTGTTCGCCCCTTCACCGCACTATCACTGTACTGCTACAGCTTCTTCGAGGTAAGCTGCAACTTGAACTTGATTCTGCGGAGCTCCAGCTGATTCGGCAAGCACAGGTCACCACTCTCGGTCAGCCCCTCGAGGTCATCAAGACCCAGATGGCTTCGCAGCGTCAGGATACCATGGGCGTCGCTCTCAAGAAGGTCTGGGGACGTGGTGGAGTTGCTGGATGTACGTCGGGCTGCTCGCAATCGCGGAGACTGGGGCGCGACGCGGAAAGCTGACTTTCGTCCGCGACCTGCAGTCTACCAGGGATTGATCCCGTGGGCGTGGATTGAGGCTTCGACCAAGGGAGCTGTTCTCCTTTTCGCTGCTGCCGAGATTGAGGGTTACTCGAGTCGTGCTGGTGTCTCGCCCGCTCTTGCCGGACTTCTCGGCGGTATGGGAGGAGGAGTCGCTCAGGCTTACGCTACCATGGGCAAGTCATGTCTAATGCTCTCGTCACAATATACACCCGCTGATCCCGCTACTGCTGCAGGTGTCTGCACTTGCATGAAGACGGCCGAAATCACGAGGAGCAAGCTCGCGGCTGACGGTATCAAGCCTCCTTCGACGTGAGTGAAGCTCCACGAGGGTTGAGGAGGCCAAGTAGACAGCTGATCGTGTGTTTGACCTGCCTGCCCCTGCCGAACAGCTGGACCCTCTTCGCCGACATGTACAAGAAGGGAGGAATCGCCGGCATCAACAAGGGAGTCAACGCTGTTGCTCTCCGCCAGATGACCAACTGGGGATCCCGGTGCGTGCTTTGTCTTCCTCATACAGCCGAGATGATCCCTCGGTCGCTCTTAAACGCACCCGCTGACCCTTCATTCGGCGCCTCCTCCAGTCTCGGATTCGCTCGTCTCGCTGAGCAGGGCATTCGCAAGGCTCGTGGAGTTCCCGAGGGCGAGAAGCTCGGTGCGCTGGATCGCATCGCTTCCTCGACCATCGGTGGAGCCCTCGGATGCTGGAACCAGGTGCGCTCTTGCGCTTCGGCGATCTACTCCCGCGCCTCGCTTCATTGCTGACCCTCTCTCTTCTCTCATAGCCCATCGAGGTCGTCCGTGTCGAGGTGAGCTATATTATGTCGACAGATGGAAGCGAAGCGAGTGCTAACCTCGCTTCTCCTGCAGATGCAATCTATGGCCAAGGCCGTCGCCGGCCGCCCCGCCAAGCTTACCGTGTTCAACACTCTCGGATACATCTACAAGGAGAACGGCATCAAGGGTCTCTACCGTGGAGTTACCCCTCGCATTGGTCTCGGTATCTGGCAGACTATCTGCGTACGTCGAGCGCTCGTCCTCCTCCTCCTGGTCAGCGCCGAGCTGACCTTTCGCTCTTGCTTCTTCCACCTGCAGATGGTCTCGTTCGCTGGTTACGTACGTTCATCGTCTAGACTCGACTCTGTCAATCTGCCGCTGATTTTCACCCTCCTACACAGGTCCAGGAGTGGTTCGCCGGCCGCGCTTAGTTTCTCCCTCAAAAGGACGTTCGGTCGGGGTTTTAGTGTCTTCTCGGGAGCGGTTGTTTTGCTCGCAAATAGAGTCTCACCTTGCACTCGCTCTTGATCTATGCGAGACCTCTGCGAAACGCGGCTTGGAAGTCGAAGAGCGAGCAGGTAGGCCTCCGCAGCTTGCTCTCCCGCCTCATCTTCTCGTCTCGCTCTCTTCAACTCGCTGCTTCACAGTCACTCAAACCGCACCTCTCTGCTGCTGCTCGAGCTACACTAGAGCCCCCAGTGCTCTCCAACAAGTATGCAGGCCGTTTCCCTCTCGACGGTCGACACCCTTTACTCTGCAGACGCCATTGAATTCTGCCCCAACAATCCTCGACTCTTCGCTTGTGGAACATATCAGATCGAGAAGGACGAGTCGGCCGTACCTGCACCACCTCCGGAGGAAGTAGACAGCGATGAGGAGGGAGAGGATGGAGGAGCACCTGCTGTTGAGCCGGTGGTCACTCGCTACGGGCGTTGCTTGATGTATGAGATTGATGAGGATGGGAGGAACCTGTACGTGCTTCCACAGTCTACTACAAGCCCTACACGCCAGCTGACGGCTCATTTCCCGCAGGCGAGAAGCTCAACGCTTTGATGGCCCGGCTATCCTAGACATGAAGTGGTGAGTAGGGGTGAGGTATTCTGAGAGCGGTGAGACTGATTCGCTTCGCCTGGCAGGTCACCGCGACCCTGGCAAGGACAGACTACGCTCGCTATCGCCGATGCGAAGGGACATGTCCAGCTGCACGGCATGGATGAGGAGACGGTACGTCGTTCCTGCACCCCGAAGCTCTTCTCCGAGCTCATGCTGTCTCCCTCCTACCGTAGAACAAGCTCTCGCCTCGCCAGACCGTCACCTGCGCCGACGAGAAGACCCTCTGCCTCTCCCTCGACTGGTCGACTCGGCGGCCAACAGCAGAGTGAGCTTTGGACTCGAGTTGTCGTGGCTCATCATGGCTAACCAACTCCACTGCAGCCCCGCGTCCATCGTTGTCTCCCTCTCAGACGGCACCATCTGCACTCTCGGTGGGGAGAGCGAGCTGGCGGTGACCGAAAGCTGGCATGCTCACGACTTCGAGCCTTGGATCGCGGCGTTCGACTGTTGGGACCCCAACACCGTCTGGACGGGTAAGTGACGCTGACTTCCCGCCTGGGAGAGCGCCTTGCTGACCCTCCTCGGCGCGCAGGAGGAGACGACCTCAAGCTCAAGGGCTGGGATCTGCGGCAAGGCTGTGATCAACCGACATTCGTGAACAAACGGAGCTTTGAAGGAGGAGTGACTACGATCCAGAGCCATCCTCTACTCGAGAACATCTTCGCCGTCGGCAGGTAAGCCTTTCGTCCGTCATCGTTAAAACGCGGTTTCGCTCACTCCTTCTCGCCTATAGCTACGACGCCAACGTCCGCCTCTTCGACCGTCGGAAACCTCAGATCCCTCTCACCGAGTTTGACGCGGGCGGTGGAATCTGGCGAGTCAAATGGCACGCCACGAACGCCGAGCGCCTTCTCGTCGCCGGCATGCACGACGGCTTCAAGGTGGTCGACTTCGACGGCCTGAGTCAGGGATCGGTGGAGAATGGAGGAAAGCTGCACACGAGGTTTGACGGGCATACCTCGCTCGCTTATGGTGTCGATTGGAGCGGAGGACAGGGCGATGAGGGGAAGGACGTGATCGCTAGTTGCTCGTTCTACGACCACACGGTGCACGTCTGGGCCGCATAGGTCTCTCTCTATGGACTCGCATGCAACATCGGTAGCGGTTTTTAGTGTATTTGCAGCGTCCCGCCCGTCTCGTCTCGCCCGCTCCTACTCGGCGAAGGCTCAGAACCTCTTGTGGTCCTTCTTGACCTTCCAAGCCCTGTAGGCCATCACTCCGACGACGACAATCACCACTAGTACGACCCACTTGAGAAGGCTCGCCAGGAAGGAGAAGAAGGCGATGCCGGGGATTTGCCTTGGTGGAGGCTTGGTCGAGCCGGGAGCGGGGGCGTGGTAGGCGACTGTGAGGGTGTTAATGGTCAGCTAAGATCCGCAGAAGGGAGAGAGGTGAGCGCACCATTCGACGTGGTGATCGAGATGATGTCGTGGTTGTCTGAGATCGAGAAGATGAGAGGTCAGCTCGTCGGAGGCATGTGAGGACCAAGCCGGCGCACCGTGAACGTCTCCAGTGTGGGCAGAGAAGCCCAGGAAGGGGTTGGAAGGAAGCTCGAGGCCCTCGAAGGTGAAGCAAGTTGTCCACTCGTCCCACTTGTCGTGGTGGATGGCGAGCTGAGGAGGCGAAGGGTCAGCGCCGAACAGCTCGAGGAAGAGCGAAAGTGAGCTCACCTCGGTGAACTTGCCCTTGAAGTAGGTCAAGCGAGCCTTGGCAGTCACATCAGTCCTCCGGAAGTCGAGCTGTAGGGTGTAATGAGGTCAGCTTCGCGTCCTCGGCTAGCTTCCCCCTTTGTAGCCATCGACGCACCGAGCAGCTGCCAATCTCTTGCCCCTGGCCATCCTTGCCGATATCGTACGACTTCTTGCCATCGTTCATGATGCCGTAGATGCGAGGGAACGAGTAAGAGTGTCGCGAGTTGGCGCTGAAGGGGTTGGAGGAGGAACACGCGCGGGCGCAAGGCGGTCAGCTTCTCCGGCGATGTCCAGCATCGCCGAAAGGATGAGAGCCCTAAGCTCACTAGGTATCGAAGAAGATGCCCAGTCCATCCCAGTAATCCGTGCTGCCGAACACGGGCCCCATCCCAGCTCGCGACTTGGTGAGCCACATTGCGAAGCCATCTCCGTACAGCGTGCTACTCTTGCCATCCACGCGAAACTCGAACTCGATCTCAAACGTATTGGGCGCCAATGCTAGGCGAGACCAGAGCCAGCCGGCTTGGGAAGCGCGGTCCTGCGTGAGGCGGACGTGCTTGTTGGTGTTGATGATGGTGCTGCCACCAAAGTCGAACCACCGGTTTTGCAGGTCCGAGTCGACATAAGCTGTAGGTTTACAGCGCGTCAGCTAGAAATTGGCTGCGAAGAGCGAAGAGCGGAGCTCACGAGCGTAGAGCGAATGAGTCCTCAGCGGCACCGTCTTCTCTGTCCCTGCGCGCAAGCTCACTGGCGCTCCGCCCGCCTGAGCTCCCTTTCCTGATGTTGGTGGTGCTCCCTTGGCTTCGGCGGGCGATGCGACGGCGGCAAAGAGAGCGAGAGCTGTGACCAGCGCGTGTCCCAGCATCGTGGCTTTCCTCGGGCGTCGAAAGGCGGTAAGAGGAAGGAGACGAGGGAGAGGTGCAGGAGGAGGACCGAAGAGAAGCCGAGAGGAGCGCCTGGCGAATGAGGTTGAGACGAGGCGAGGGTTAGGAGAAAGCCAAGCTGGTGGGAGCGCGACCTGGCTTCTCGTCGAGGCGGGCCCTCCTTGTTGCGAAAGAGATCAAGTGCTCGCTCGTATCTCGCTACAGGCCAGCCGAGACTCCTACTGATAATAAAATAATAGCAAGCACACATGTAGAAAGACAGGCTACTGATGATCAGACACTGACGCTCGAGGCTAACCCTCGGCGTTCCCTCCTCCGAGCTCTTCCTTCCTCCGCATCGCTTCCAAACGAAGCTTTACCTCACGTCACTCACTCCACTACAGCTTCTCATCCCACTGACTTTGAGTCGAAGCCCGACTCCACCCACTCGCTCGCTCCGCTACAGCTTCTTGACCCATTGGCTCAGATCCCGTGCGAAAGACTTCATGAACGAGTAGTCGGCGTCGGAGAGCACCCTCCGCTCGTTCTCACTGTAAGCAGCGAGGACGTATCCCACTCCATCGGCGATGGCAATCTTGACGAGGAGACCGCAGGAAAACTCGCCTTCGGCGCCGGTGAAGTCGGGGTTGGTGAAGAGGATGGCGTTGTGCGAGGAGGTGAGTGTCTCCATGTGTAGGTCGATGTCAAAGAGGGGAGCGGGCATGGGAACGTTATGTCCGGACAGGAGGGTGATGGGCTGAGAGAAAGAACGAGTCAGCGAGCCCTTCGAGGCGCAGAAGAGGAGCCGAGTCAGCTAACCTTGTCCGAAGTGGTACGAGGACTGGCTGTCGAAGGCAGCTCGATGGCGACGACGTCTACGGAAGCAAGAGGAGTGAGCAGGCAAGTCAAATGGAAGATCAGGAGGGATAAGACGTACAACAGAAGTCCAGGTCGAGCGACTCGCCGACAAGCTGAGTCGAAAGGTCGAGCATGCTCTTCATCTCGGGCGAGAGACGATGCGAGCCAGCGTGCACACCGTTCCGTCCCTTCTTCTTGTCGGTGGTGGGAGGTACCTCGGTGACTCCCAGTTCCTGCGAGCCCGCCTCGGAGACGGTATCGGGTAGCGACTCTGGCAACGAGCCGCGGCGCTCCTCGCTGTAGTCGTGGGTGCTGGCGCTGCCAGCGGAAGAGGCGGCCTGGTCCATCTTGTAAACGCCGAGATTCTCGTCGTCCTCGTCGACTGCCGTGCCCAGGCTGCGCATGCCATCCTCGAGGCCGATGAGAGCGGGCGAAGCTGGGGGAGTGCTGACTTCATCGACCGTCTCGAGTGCGCTCTTCTCGGAGACTCGGCGGACGAGCTTGGACTTCTTCCACGCCTCGCGCGTCTTCCTGAGTTCGACCTTCTTTTGTTCTTGCTGCTCGGATGCCGCGCGAAGGATCTCAGCGCCGGCGAGGTCGGCCATCTCCTCGAGGTGAGCGCGGTCCTCAGCCGAGAACGAGGGCCGTGGCTTGTCGTCGATAATGCTGTATATCGTGGCGAAAGTCAACGAGAGAACATGAGAGTAGTGCTGACACTCGGCCACTCACCAGAAGATTCCAGCGGGGTAAGATCCAGAGTCATCGCCGAGCGGCGCCGGAAGCATGATGGGAGCAGCGGCCTGAAGGGTTGATGGACGCGTCAGCGGAGAGCGTCGACCTTCCACACAAACTCAACGTACGTAGAAGCCCCCGGTGTACTGGCCAAAGTTGTTGTTGGTGAATCGCCAATCCTTGGCGAGGTCGAGCACGACGAGGGGATCCTTCTCGCCTGTTGCTGAGGCCTTGAGCTGCGTGTGCGAGCACACAGTCGCTGTGGATGTTTATGGGTCAGCACACGTTGCGAATAAGCGAACCCGGGGGCATCACCGGCTCACACTCTCGTGGTAGCTCATCAACGCCGAAGCCCTCCTCGGCCAAAAAGACCTGGTAGCCGCCGTCCATCAACGAGACGGTGGATCCGTTGGTGCTGAACCTCCGCTTAGCGTCCTGCGCCAACTTGAGCAGCACCGGATGGCTCGAGAGATCTTTGGGGTACGGTGGGAGAAGGCCAGCATCGGTGGGCTTGGCGGAGGGTTCTGACGCGACCGAGGTGGCGGCAGTAGAGACGGTCGATTGTGTATCGTTAGAGCTGATGGATTCGGCGTCGGAGAGGGCGGAGTGGATGGTGTGAGGTGCTTCGCCCGAAGCTCGGCGCTTCCTCGAGTGATTGAGAAGGGCGATGGCGTCGATGGACCGTTGGCGGGCGGCTTCGTTGAGCGGGGTAGGCGCTCGGTATTGGCCAGTAGAAGTATACTCTCCGGGAGAGTTCCCGAGGGTCTGAGGAGGCGGAGGAGGGTCGTTGAAGTCTGCCCAACGAGTGCGGAGGTCAGCTTCAACGCCGGAAGAAGCGCTGGGAAGACCACCTACCGATCAAGCCTCTCGCATACATATCGTTCCATTCCGCCCAGGTCGTCGGTAGCTCACTGGCAGGGCTGTATGAAGAGCGAAGTGTTAGCTCGGGTTCGCGGCGCTCCATCTCCCCGGTCGAGGTTCCCTGATGCGATGCGGGGGGGAATCCGCTGCTGCAGGACGCACCTAAAAGAGTTGAGTTTCTGTACGGGAGCACCCCAGGAGGAGACCTCGGACAGGCTCGTGACGGGAGAGAGAGGCGCGGCCGTTGAGTCCATCTCGTCCAAGACGGGCGAAAGTGGCGACGCGGGCGACTTGCTGCCTCGTCGACCTGCTTCTGCAGCTGCTGCTGCTGCCTTCTTGTCGTACGACTCCCGACGAGGCAACGAAAAGCGCCGGACGAAGGTCTTGATGCTTCCACCGCTCCCCCTCCGGTCTTGCTCAGGCTTGGGGGAAGTTGGAGCCATGTTGATTGTGAGAGAGGTGTCTGAGCGGCGCTGCTCTGGCGGTTGAGATGAGAGGAGCGAGGGAAGACGACGAAGAGGAAAGGCAAGCGAGCAGAGAGGCGAGGTTGGCGATGAGCTGGCGGGCTGGCTGTGTACAGGTTAATGCGAGAGAGCAATCGGAGCCTTCCTGCAGGCCCCACAGAGGCGTTCTGGAGCATACCCTAAGGCTTGAGATCGCGCCGAAGGAGCACCTGCCTTTCTCGGCGATGGGCTCGCCATCTCCATGGCCGTTCGAAAGGTGCGCCTCGCGTTGCGGTTCAGTAGGAGGAGATCAGTTGAGCTCCTAGTATGTAGCTCGCAATTGAAGCCACTTGCCCTCCCGGCTCATAGAGGCTAACAGTTTGCTGTCCGGCGAGCCCCCTCTTCGGCGTTTTTTCTTCTGGTTTCGAAGCGGCTGGCCTGGCCGCCTTCTGCCACCGAACGAAGTCTATTATACTTCCGAACAATCTGCCAGCTTCGGTGTGCCCTTCCGACCCCAATCTGCAGCGAAAGCGGGCGGACGACGACCTTCGGCGCTGGCCTGGGCTCGACCAAAATCGTCGCTTGCCAGTCCCCATTGTTGTACGCCGTTCTTTCTATTCAGTCCAGAATCGAAGTCTGTGAATGTGGAATGTTCTCTGATCCACTCTTGTGGTTCAGCTTCGCCCGCCAACCTCGGAGGCTTCTCGGCGAGTTGGAAGCGCCGAGGTCGAGCGGGAGGCCTGCAGCTCGTTCGTGCTCACAGCAGGAGCTCTGCAATTGTGCGAGTCGTTTCAAGATTCATCCAGCTTCGAGGTGAGTGTGGTTCATGCTATGGCAAGCAACCTTCTCGCGTTCAAGCTTCAAGATTCTTCCTTCGGCGGTGGATGCCAGCGGGGACTGTACAGGCTACTTCGCTGAGCAGGCTTTATACAGTCTTCGAGTCATATCCCCGGTAATCCAACACCCTCGGCCTTCCTTCCAGGCCAAGTTCCAAGCATCCTCGGCGCCTGTCGCCGCACCGAGCTCTCCTCCTCCCGGCTAAGCAAGCATACCTACATAACGACTTGCCCATCGGAATCATACTCCAGCTCAGATGACTCGAATGCTCCTCGCCTGACCAGAATGAGTCGACCTACAGGCTACCCGCGCGATTCGGCGCCGGTGGACCTGCTCGGCGAAGGGCAAGGAGACCGCGCGCGGGAGCTGTGGACAGAGATGTACTAACGCGTAAGACCCGAGTCGAGGCTGCGCCCTCGCAGACCCTCCCTGGTCTCGTACATGGTCAAGAAGACTGCAGAAGTCCAGCGCCGAGCCAAGAGGAGGTGAGAATGTTCAGTGTTATACTGGATGCCGAGCAGTGCTTGACTCGACGAAATGTCCAAGCCTTAGGGCTAGAAAAGCTTCGTACAGGCTGCTGCTATGACGCATTTTCCAGGCTTGCCTTCGAAGGCGCTCAGCTTCCACGACTCTCTCTCTCCTCCCATTCACTTCGAACGAAACCAGCTCTCGGTTTTACATCGTGAGTCGCCTGATAGACTACAGCTGTAGGCGCCTGTTGACCCTCGTGCTCTCCTACAGATGGTCTCCAACCTCACTACCAAGGTGCGCCAGCCTTGCCGCTCCCCCCACCTCGTCGTCATCACCTCGAAGCTCACCTCTTGCTCTTCTCTGTACAGGCTGTCTACAAGCCCGACTCGCAGTCTACCGACGAGTTTGTCATCATCATCCAGGACGAGACTGGTGAGTAGTCCTTGCTCTGGTGCAGCTACAGCGAGCACGCGAGCTGACCCCCCGCTCTCGTGACCTCCTCAGCCGCTCAGCAATGGCTCGGCGGCGACAAGACCATCCCTCTCGTCAACATTGTCGACTCGTTTGATGTCTTCCACTCGGGACAGGGTGCGTTGTTCGTTAGTCTGGCGTCGTCGTCACTCCCGCTGACCCAGCTTTGTCCTTTCCTCCAGGCTCGCAAGGCATCCTCCAGCGCCCCTCGAAGCAGGAGCTCGAGACCGTCTTCGGCACCCACAACGAGACTGAGATTGTAGAGCAGATCCTCACCAAGGGCAAGTTCCAGACCGGCAAGAGCATCGATTCGCTCGGACAGTCCAACAAGAACACGTTAGTCGTCGCTCGCTCCCTGTCCGTTGAGACCCAGTAGAGCTGACTCGTAACCCTTTACAGCTCGGGACAGCAGACTTCGCGAGGATCCGTCTCCGGAGGTCGCTAAGCTACCCTTCCCGTCGTCACCTCGTCTCGACCTCTCCCGCATACCCAGTACCCAACGCCTGGACAGAGCCCCGAGCGCCTCGAAGCGCATTAGTGGGCGGTGACGCTCAGCATAGTTGAAAGGAAACAAATGTAGTGCAACATCGACAAGACGAGCGGACAGCGAAGAGGCGAGCTCATTGCGAAGCTCTCTCGTTCAAGCTTTGCGGTAGTCTACTTCGGTCAGCGCTACCAGCAGCGTAAAGCTCTCACCCTACAGCCCTTCATGCTGCTTGCCGAGCTCGGCTAGGCCATCTCGGCGTAGTACCCCTCCCGCCTTCCACCTCTCGCCTCGTCCGGTCTGCGGCGGCCGTGAAGGCTCTTTACAACAGTACAGCTTCAGCAAGGGTCGGCAGACATCTCAGTATCTATCTCTTCCGCTCAAAACGGGAGCTTGGCGAAGGGATGAAGAGCAAAGCGCTCGGCTCGGCGCTGGAGGGTCGAGGGTTTCGGGACCGGCGTGGTGGTGTCGGTGCTTCACATGTTGCTGCTATTTGAAAGGAGAAGCATAGATCAACGGCCTGCAAGCTGTGGCGAGGCCATCGGGTGGTGTCTGCAGTCAGATCTGCCCGCTCGAGCTTCGGTTCGGACTTGGCTTCGAAGGGCGATCTGCTGCGTTGGAAGGCTTTCTATCCGGCCGAATAGGCTCAAGCGACTGAGAAGTAAGAGCACGACGAGCCTACAGCTGCTCAACGCCCTAAGGGCGGCAGGCTGCCATGCCCTCTTTCTCGTAACGAGCTTCGGCGCTGCCAGGCCGTGCTGAGAAGGACTTGTTCTCGCCCACTTCTGCTGCCTAAAGGGTGACAGAGTTGCTTACACAGCTCGGACTATCATAAGACCTTTCTGGCAGCCTCTCTCTTTCTCTTACGGACACTGGACCCCTCTCGCCCCTCTATCCACCTTCGAACCCACTTCGCGCCTCTCCCTTCGCCTCATCTCACTCATGTCTGACCTCAAGAACATCGTCGTCGTAGGACTCGGATACGCTGGGTGAGCTCGCACCTGCTGCAGAGCTGCAGAAGCTCGCCGCTCACCGCTCACCTCTACCTCTCCTTCGCCCAACAACAGCGTGACCTCTGCGAAAGCCATCGCGGCTGGTCTCCCTGCTACCCATCGCGTCGTCGTCATCAACGAGTACAATTTCGCTGTAGGTCTCTTCCCACTCCTGCTCTGCTGAGCGCCACCCGCTGCTCAGCATCGCCCAGGCGTCCTCAGCGGACCGTCGCTAATCTTCCCCATCGCTACAACAGTACAACCCACCCGTCTCGCTCCGCGCCGCCACTGTTGCTGGATGGGAGAATAAGGCCACTGTCCCAATCGCTGGCGTCTTCCCCAAGGGCAGCCGGCACGTCGTGCTCGGCGGTGTCAAGGTTGCTTCTCTCGGCGCAAAGAGCGTCCAGCTTGAGCACGCCGTCGAAGGCTTTGGTACTGAGATCCCATTTGAGTATGCTGTGATCGCTACTGTGAGTCTCGAGTGGTGGCTGGTCTCCCTCCGTCGACTTCGGCGCTGACTCCGAGTCGCTCCTCCCCTCTTCCGCTCGCTCTTCTCGTCACTCACAGGGGTCCACCTACGCCGTCCCTACTCGTATCGCTGCTGGATCCGAGACCGAGTCAGACGTCTGGAACACCCTCAAGGACTTCCAAGCTCAGGTCAAGGATTCTCAGAACATCCTGGTGGTCGGCGGAGGAGCCACCGGTACCGAGTTTGCGGGTGAGGTTGCCTCCGAGTACAAGGGAAAGAAGGTGACTGTAGGTAGCTTCCCGCTTCTTTGCCTCTCACGCACCCGCTAACCCTCTGCCCCCCACAGCTCGTCCACTCGGCGGACCGTCTCTTCGCTGGCAACGACTTCAAGACTTCGCTTGGCTCCAACCTCGCTTTTCAACTCACCAAGAAGGGCGTCAAAATTGTCTACAATTCCAAGGTCGACACCAAAGGTCTCGCAACGGGAAAGATCCCCAAGCAGAGCTTCCAGCTTTCCGATGGGTCCTCGGTCGAGGGTGAGTCGTTTTCTGCTCTCTGCTCTCTCTCCACCTCAAGCTGACCTAGAGCTTCAATTACATAGCCGACTTCATCTTCATCGGCCACGGGTGGAAGCCGAACTCTGAGATCGTTGCCACGCTCGACCCGTCGCTCATCAACGAAGCTGGCTTCGCTCGGGTCACTCCTACTCTACAGCTCAAGTCATCGACTGGAGCCTACGACCACATCTTTGCTGCTGGAGACGTTAACGATGTGAAGGTGAGTCTTGCCGTCCCGTCTCGAGGTCGGCGTCAGCATCGCCGAGCTCTCCGCTTCCCTCTAACCTCTACTTCGCTCTTTGAGCCCTCGAGCCGCCTTCAGTCTCCACAATAGAAGCAACACTAATCTGCTCCATTTCTTTGCCCATAGGAACTCAAGCAAGCCGCCTTCGCCAACTTCCAAGCCGCCGTCGTCGCGACCAACATTCTCAGCTTGGTAAAGGGCAAAAAGGCGACCAAGGAGTACAAGGCCGCTTCGCCGATGGTGCTCGTCACTGCTGGTCCCGATGGAGGCGCTGGTCAGCTTTTCGGGTGGTACATCGGGGTGCGCTTCCTTCTCTCTCGCCCTGACTTGGGGAGAGCGCCGAGCTGACTTTCTACCTCGCTCCCTCACAGGCTTTCCTGGCAAAGACCCTGAAGTCGAAGGGCATGATGCTCTCCGCTTGGAACTCCAGCTACAATGCCACGGTTCGCGCATGATTCCCCCTCCCTCGCCCGCCTCGACACGAACCGACCGAGACGAGACGACTTGCCCAGCCTCTACCACTTTAGACTCCCATTTGTGATACCACCTGCAGTCAGACTGTGCTGCTATAGACTCTGCTACTAATTCCCGCTACAGTGTCTGACCTTGAGAGTAGATCCGACCAGAATTCCACGGCTCGGCGAAGGCGGTCTTCGTTCAGTTGCAGGGTTGCACGCTCGCTGTAAAGCTTCATGACCCGGAAACTAGCTCATACTCATACGCTTAGAACGCACTACAACATTTTGCCAACCCTTTCTGAATCTCGCCTCTCGCCCACCCACTGGGGCTCAACGGTTCGGCATGGGAGGGGGCGCGCGGGGACAGGCGATTGCCAGGCCGACGCGTGACTGGGGAGGGAGGTGGGAGGATGGGAGGAGGAGGGTGCAGCCGAGCAGGGAGAAAAGTGAATTGACGAGATGTACCCTTATAGCCTTGTGACGCGGGAGTTGCAGTCGGGCTTTGAACCTTCCCAAGGAGGCAACTCTGTCGCGACGGCGAAGCCTTCTCTGTGTTTGCCCTCTCCCCCCTTCACCTCGCTTTTACTTGACTCTAATCCGCCAATACAGAGAGAGAGGGCTACAGATTACTCCTCGTTAATCTCGGCCTCTCCCCCTTCTCCTTCTCCCTCCTCCCTCTCTGTAAGTGAGCAGCTCTTCAAGTCGGTGACTGCGCGCGAGAGAGAGGCCCTCGCTGTCAGCCAAGCTAACTCCGTTCTTCGCACTACAGCTCTCCTTCCTCTCCCCTCCGTCTTTCCGCCCTATCCTACCGTCCTACAGCGCTCGCCGCTCCCTTGCATTCCCTTCACCGCCTCCCCAAGCCGTCGCTTGTCTCAAACAACAATCAATGACAGCCTCCCGCTCCTGCTCCCCTCCACCAGCTACCAACGCCTCTTCAGCACAATCCACTACAAGACCAACACCGAGACAACGTTCGGGCACCCTCTCTGACTTGGTCGAATGGCGTAGAGGCAGAGCAGCCTCAGGACTCTTCGCAGGCGACGAAGGCTGGTCAGGATTCGGCAACGGCGGATCTACGTCTTCCAGCGAGAGCGCTAGTGGGAGCGATTCGGCGTATGGGACATTGGATGAGGCAGATTCGGATCAGGGAGGAGCAGAGTGCGGAGGGTGGAAGGCTACAGGAGCGGCGGCGGGAGGACACAGCAGGTTGCGCAAGAGGGGGACGCGCTCGCGGAGCGTCGGGGACCAGATCTTCCACTGGCCCGTCGTGCCAGCAGCATTGGAGGTGCAGTCGTCATCAGGAGGGACCCCCGTCTTTCCCGTGCAGCTCGACATCGACTACGACGCCGACACGTCCTTTGACAGCGTAGAATCGTTCGCTTCCACCACGGCCGAGTCGAGCGTTCGCTCGTCGCCAGAACCGAGCGAGTGCGATTTCGAGCTCTCCAACGCCTCGAGGAAGGAGAAGCGGAAACGGTTGATGCATCGCAGCCTCGACCTGGACGACTTTACGGCCTTCCCAGCGCTCTCGAGGCGACATACCGTCCCGAGACGGCGGCACAAGCTGCGCTCCACCTCCATCTCCATATCCATCGTCTCGCCTTCCCTCGACGTCTCCCTTCCTCAGCGGACCGAAGCCTCGCCATCCTCCTCCTCACCGCTCAGAGCCCTGCCTTCTCTCCCACCGCTGACACTAGCGGCCGCGACTCTCTCCCTCACCCTATCCCTCTTTTCCCAACTCTCGCCCATCCCATTACTCCCCGCATCACCAGTCCATCTCCTCCACACGCGCAACCACGCCCTCCTCGAGTACACCAACGCCTTCCTCTCGCCCTTCCTCGTCCACGGATCGACCTCGGCGCTCGCCCTCGCAGCGGCCAACCTCGCCAGCTTGAAGAGCATCGAGGAGGAGTCATTTACACGGAGAAGTACGAGTGTCAAGGCGGTGATGGCGAGTGGGGTGTGGGTCGCGATTGTTGCGCTGAGGGTGCTGTTGAGCTGGGTGTTCGGGAGGGTGCTCGGCTGGGCGCATCCTGGGTGGTTTGCTACCTCTGCGATTCATGAGGTCGGCTCTGGTGCGTTCTGTTTCCTCTTCACTCGAGACCGCTCGCTAATCTTGCCGTCCAATAGGTCTCGCGCCACTTCTACTCGCCATCTCGATCGTTCGAGCCTACTCGGTCAACGACTCGACCTCCTCCCCCTCACTCCTTCAACTCGCCCTCCTCGCCGCCAACTTCTGCACGCCCGTCGAGCAAGGCGGCTCGGGCGCATGGTTCGCTCTCAGCGGAGTCGTAGTCGGCCTCACCGTCTGCGCCGCTCTCTTCGCCGTCGAGCAGGTCGTCGGCCCATCACGACCTTCCTCCTCGCGACCCAGCAAGCGATCGCAGTCCCTCACACGAAGCTCGCCTCTCTACCTCGGCCCATTACTCGCCTTCCTCCTCCTGCCCCTCCTCGCCGCCTTCGCACCCGTCACTCCTTCCCTGTCCCCCTCCGCCCTCGACGCCTCCTTCGCCGAACTCCACCCGCGCCAACCCCACCTCCTCACCGTCCTCCTCATGACCGCTCCTCGACCCGGCAACCCCGACTACCTCGTCCAAACAATCGAATCCTGGCTCGACGCCCTCCCCGAACCCTCCCTCCTCGGCAGCTCAAACTCGTCGTCCATCGACCGAGTGCGCCTCATCGTCTACACCCACTTCCTCACACACGAGATCTTCGACACCGCTCGCTCCCTCTTCACCACTCACCCTACCTACGCAGCCAAGTCGGCGCAGTACATCGAATGGCATCGCGATCCCCGAGGCGCCAACCGACTCGACCAGCGCTTGCACGTTGCGAGGGGTTTGGAGTACGCCGCCACGAGTGGAGGAAACTCGGCATATGTCATGCTCGCCGAGGACGACTTCCCGCTGTGTCCTGATAGCGGGGAGGATCGGCGGCCGAAGCGAGGGCAATGGTCGTCGACCTGGGAGGAGCTGCAACGAGTCCTCCTCGCGACCAACACCGCCATGCCCGATTTCCCCTCCCTCTCCTCATCAGCACCCATGTCCCTCCTCGAGCAAGAATCCACAGCAGGCCACTGCGGCCTCTTCGTCGCGACCGGCGGATCCGGTCTCGCCATGCGCGGCTTCATCGCCGCCAAGCTCCCTGCCCTCCTTCTAGGGGAGCACGACCCGCATGGCACCGACCGCGACGAGCGAGCCTCGAGGGGCGAGTTCTCCGTCAAGCACGAGGACGAGGGAGCCGATACGCCCGACTTGGTCATCCAGGATTGCCTGCGCGGGAGGTTACCCGAGTGCCGCGTCTGCGAGGCGCCAAGGCAGGAGAGCGTATGGGATTTGAAGAGGGCGAGGAAGTTCCCGAACGGGTCGGCGAGGAATCCGGGAGGAGTGAAGGGGGATCGCTGGGGCAAGAGCGGCTTGGCTGGGACCGAGAGGCTCATGCAGCATCATTTGGGCTATAATGCCAGTACGCTGCCGGGGAGGAAGTATGGCAAGGAGGAGTGGGCTTGTGGATGGAGGCAGCCTTTCGTGAGTTTCTCGCCGCCTTCTCGGTGCTCGGCGCAGTCGCTGACCTTCTCCCATTTCGCACAGAACGGCGAGCCCGACGTCCTGACCGTCTAATCACATACACACGCGACCATCGTATCTATCTCCATCGACAGACATTCTTCCCGGCTTCATCTCCCTTCACACCACACCACACATTCTTATGCTCCGAGAGCCGCCGTCCACTCGAGCCCTTCCCCACCCTTCGACATTCGCTTACAGTCTACTACTCGGACACTCTGGCATCTTCCCCATCTTCGCAACACCTCGATAGCACATCCCGCCCTCACCGCCGCCGCCCTTTCACACTCATTTCAGCTTAGGACTCTTTCTCATTCTCAGTAGGGCGGGGACGGCCGTTTGTTAGTCTTTGGTGTTGTGTAGAATTGGACTCGGAAAGATTGCTTTCGAAAAGGATGTAGCTCGGTACTGGCGAGGCAGCAAAAGAGCAGCGAAGCCGAGGTATATCTGGTTCAGACCGAGCGGGCGTCCGAGGCGAGGAGGGATCGACCGAGGCGACGCTTCTTACTCTCTCGCTCTTCACTCGTTCGTTCTTCGACAGCAGCAGCCAGCATGCTCGGCTTCAGGCGACGTCTTCAGCTCCCTGCTGTACTGGAGAACGTCTTCACTGGCAAGCATCACGACCCTCAGCCCATCGAGGACGACTCGCGCCTTCTCCTCTTTCTTCCCGTGCTAGCTCCCTCGCTCCTCCCTCCCGACTTCTGCTACCGACCGCCTTACGCCAACCACCAACCCCCTGCTCACGCTGCCTACGACCCTTCCATGCTCTGTAGGTTGCTTTCCTCGCTGTTCTTTTGCGTCGCCGAGCCGAGGCAGGCGAGCGCCAGGCTCGACAGGCTCGAAGGGTCTCGTTAGTCATCCGCTAATTGTGACTTCGACGTGCTTGAACAGCCTACTATGGAGCTAGGGGGCATCTCAACGCTGCTGTAGAGCAGGCCGCTCATCTCGTCGCTATCAGTGGGCTCAGAGAATCCCTCTGCGAGGATCTCGAGCTCGACGAGGAGACCGAGGTCGGCGTAGCGCTGGAGGAGGGAGCTGCCTTGGGATTGACGCATGGATGTGAGTAGTAGCTTCACTGCTCTTCTGATGAGATACCGAGCTGACCGAGCGGGTCCCCCGACCGAACAGACCTCGTTCGCGCTCAAGTCCTCACGAAGCAGGCGCCGAAGTTCAACGGCGAGCAGACGAGATGGAAGACGTGCGGTCAGGGTTGGCAGTTCCACTCGGGGAGCAATGGTGAGTCTCTCGTACGCTTTCTGTATCTCTCGCTCCGCTCACATCCCTGTTCTCTCGCAGGTCTCGGCTCCATCTTCGTCACCTTCGTCGCCGTTTGAAGAGGAAAGCTGTCTGCTTGAGAATGGAGAAGGCTCGGGATAGGTCTGTAAGATACGGTAGTACATAGCTGTTGACATCAATACGGTTCCGGTACTTTAAAGGCGCAGAGAGAGCAGGAAGGCGAACGCCGAGAGCCGAAACGTCGCTTGCAGCAAAAAGCAGGCTCGATAGAGGCTCAAGCACTCCTCGGTCTACTCTCGGAAGTAGTTTGTAGTCTTTCAACTCGACTCCGGCTCCTCATAAGAATCGAACGGCGATGCCGAGCAGGCGATGGCCGAGAGGCTCGTTAAGGGGTCAATCCCGAGTTCTGTAGGTCACTAGAGCAAGGTAGGAGAGCTCTGCCCCTCGGGAGGTGTCGAACTGAGGCCCTGAATCATCTTGTAGGTGATGGCACCCCGCTGCTCGAACCAGCTGACGAGTCGCTCGCTGCTCCCTCCGCTCTTCTCCCTCCCGCCACATCGAGTCTTCCCCGACTCGACTCAGCACTCCGCTCCCCTTCTATCAGCGTAAGTGATACGGTACAGAGACGTACAAGGCTGTACTGACCCTCTGTMCCCCTACAGTCCCCTCGCTCGACTCGTCTTATCTCCCCGCCCCAAGCACCTCATCCCCCGCTCAACATGAAGGTCGTCGCTCTGCCCGCCTTCCTCTACGTGGCCCTCTTCACGGCCTGCTCTGTAGCGAGTCCCCTCTCGACTGCCGACATCCCTTCCAACTTTGTCCTCGCTCCCATTCACACGCCTCCCCCACCTCCCGCGCCCGCCGGAGTCGTCGCAACGGAATCGCACATCATCTCCGACTCGTACTTGATCGTCCTACAGGATCACTTGGAGGACCACGAGATTGACCGTCACCACGCCCATGTCCACGCTCTGCACCAGCACCACGAGAAGGTCCGCCTCATGACGAGCCAGGCGACCAACACCCCCGAGGTCAGCCCCCTCGAGGGCCTCGTGCACAAGTTCAACATTGGTCGCAAGGCCAACAAGGCCGCTCGCAAGGCCCTCAAGGGCTACTCGGGCAAGTTCAGCGCCGCCACCCTCGACCGCATCCGCGCCATGAAGGACGTCAAGTACGTCGAGAGGGACTCGCTCGTTTGGGCCTCCGAGATTGAGCGTGGCGCTCCTTGGGTATGTTCGGGCGGTAGAGTGATTCAACAGTGCTGTAGGACTGCTCGCTGACCCCGTCGAATCGCTTGCAGGGACTCGCCAGGATCTCGCACCGCAAGCCTCTCGGGTTCGGCACTTTCAATCGCTACGACTACGACTCGCAGGGTGGCGAGGGCGTCGATGCCTACATCATTGATACGTGAGCTCCGATCTTCTTTGCTCTTCAGCCTTCTAGAGCGGTGGCGCTGACTCGCTTTCGTCTGGCCCCATCCTCTTGCTCGCCTCCCCTCCTCTAGCGGAGTCAACATCGACCACGTTGAGTTCGAGGGCAGGGCCAAGTGGGGCAAGACCATCCCCAAGGACCCAGATCAGGACTTGAACGGTCACGGATCTCACGTCGCCGTACGTTCCTTCGACCCTGGGCTCCTGCTCGTCGGGCGCCCCACTCTCGCTTTTCGCATCAGCTGACCCTCGCGATCTTGCAGGGAACCATCGGTTCGGCCAAGTATGGAGTCGCCAAGAAGGCCACCCTCATCGCCGTCAAGGTCCTCGGCGCTGGAGGATCGGGCACCATGTCCGACGTCGTCGCCGGTGTCGCATGGGCTGCTGATGCTGCCTACGAGAAGGCCGAGCTCAAGGCTCAGGGCAAGGCTCCCAAGCACAAGGGTTCCGTCGCCAACATGTCGCTCGGAGGAGGAAAGAGTCAGGCTCTCGACGATGCCGTCAACTCGGCCGTCGATGATGGACTTCATTTTGCCGTTGCTGTAGGTCTTCACACTCATCACATCTTCACTCAAGCTGTTCGCTGACTTTTGCTTTCTTTACAGGCCGGAAACGACAACAAGGGTGAGTCCAGCTCCGAGCTTGTCGGCTCTCGGTCGCCGAGCTCCGCGAGACGTGGCTTCGCTGCTCGAAAGCAGGCTCGCTGACATAGCTACTCCACTACAGACGCCTGCGGCTACTCTCCCGCTTCGGCTGAGAACGCCATCACCGTCGCCGCCTCGACCATCGCCGACGAGAGGGCTTACTTCTCCGTGAGCTCGCTCAGCTACAGCCTGGCCTGTGGCACACCTTAGCTGACGCGCCATCTTGTTGTATTGCTACAGAACTGGGGCAAGTGCACTGACGTCGTGAGTCTTCTTCATTTCCGTCGACGTCGTCGCTCGGCGCTGACTCGCCTTTCCCTTCGCACAGTTCGCTCCCGGACTCAACATCCTCTCGACCTGGAACACCGGAAACTACAGCATCAACACCATCTCGGGAACTTCCATGGGTGAGTAGCTGTCTCGCCGTCTTTCTCGCTCTCGTCGTCGCCCGAACTTCGTTGCGGAAGCTTCGGCTTCTCGCTTCGCCTCAGAGCCTCAACTGATTCCTCTTTTCGCGGCAAAAAGCCTCACCGCACGTCGCAGGCCTAGCTGCGTACTTCCTTTCGCTTTATCCCGCCGGGTTCAGCGCCGAGAGCGAGGACTTCTCGGGGGCTTCGTACGAGGAGATCCTCGGCGCCTCCTCCTCCTACCTCCGCCAGGGCTCGCAGTTCGTGATGGGCAAGGTTCAACAGCTCACTGGAGGTCGCCCCGCTACCACCGGCGGTGACAAGCCCCTCTCCCCCAAGGCGCTCAAGAAGGCGCTCCTTCGCCTTTCGACCATGGGCGCTCTCACCGTCCGTCTCCCTCATTCGCTTCTCCCTACGCTATCACTGACACTCTCACTACTCACAGGACGTCCCCGCCCAGACCCCCAACCTCCTCATCTACAACAACTACACCTCGTCCTCGATCCTCGAGGCGCTCCACACCTCGGTCGCCGAGATTGAGCTCGAGCAGTAGAGGTTACGGATGCTTCAAGATACACGGACGCTTCGCTCTTAGCTCCCTTCTTCTTCGCCCTGCTGTTGTACCTGCAGCTTGCACCCGCCCGCTTCGCCTTTCTCGCCGATATCCCATTCTCCCCCGAACTCTCGTCCCTCTCATAAGACACAAACCGTAGCTTTCTCTCGTCTCTCGTGTCTCTTTCCTTGTAATCAGCAAACCGAATGTCTTGACTTGTAGGCTAGCAGTGAGGCGAAGCGAATTGATATTACAGCTCGGCGAAGGGAAGGAAGCGGACGAGGGCTATGTGCGATGAAGGGGTACAGTCCCTTGGTAAGGAGAAGCTGCGAGTCAAGCGAAGCATTCGGGGAACCGTTCAAACTAGTCTGCGGAGGCAACGGCGTCAGCTTGGCGCCGAGCAGCGTGAGAGGCAATTTACTCGAGGTCGACGAGCCCGCTTCGTCAGCCGAAACATCCTGAGATTTTACCAGCGCATCCTCGATACTAGCAGCTGTTGAGGGTGGGCGGTTGAGCCGCGGATCAGAGCACGAAGTGGACAAAACCTCACCGAGAGCTATCTCAAAGCGCTTCTCGTCACTCCAAAGGTTTGTCCAGAGCTCATCTTCCTCGTCATCGTAGTCGAAGTCCTCTTCCTCCGAGTCGGTGTCATACACTCCGTCGCTTTCCTCGTCTTTCATCGCAGCCTTGCCGTCGTAAGCCCTGTCTCCCACCGAGTCGATGGCTCCCGAGTCGTTGCAGGCGAAGTCCACGCCCCTCTTCTCGCACGCGTCGGCGAGCTTCTGCGCCCACCTAGCCTTGGAAGTCGTCCTGTCTCCCAGGTCGACCGCGAAGAGCTCGAGTCGTGCATGAGCTTTGACGAAGGCCTTGAGCGTGCGGACGGCGGTCGACGTCCTAGTGAACTCGAACTCGGCGCTCGTGATGGTGATGGTGATGGACACCCTTCGGATTGAGGTGGAGAGATCGAGTAGCTGATCCACCGTGTTCTCGTTCACAGTGATGTCGAGCACTTCCAGGGAAGGGAAGGTCTCCTCGCCGAGAATTTCACAGTCGACCGGAAGGCACGAGTCTTCGGCGAGATGAAGCGAGCGTAGCTTGGGGAGGGCGGAGCGGATCTGGGGGATGACTGAATATGGATAAAGGACCTCGTCGTCATCCAGAGCTGGGTTCTCCCGAGAGTTGAATGGCTGGGTAGTAAGCGAGAGAATCCTCAAGGAGGAGGACGATTCGGCGATCCACGCCCCCACCTGCGCTTGCATCTCCAAGGGCACCCTCTGGATCGCTAGTTCTTCGAGTCTCCAGCCGGTTGGAATTGTAGCGGGGTGGTGAACTGCCTGCGTTAACTCGAGCAGGGCTAGGCGTTTGACGTGAGGAGGGAGGTGGCGAGAGCAAAGGCAGCGTGTCGGTCGAACCAGGGGAATTGACGAAGGTGGAGCGTGGTGACCGTGGAAAGGAGCTGTATGGAAGAGGGAAGCGGCTCCTGGATGCAGAGAGTACGAAGCTTGCTGCAGGCGCGGAGCACTTCTCCCTGCTCGCAAGTTGTGAGCTCCTCGTCGCCTGGCAGGAAGAGCACATGCACCGCTCCACCCATGTCGTACTTCGAGAGAAGTCTGATTAGCTCGTGTGTGCTGTCGGCGTGGATCTTGCTGAGACTAGGGCGCCGCCTAGCAGCGAGATCGCGAAAGAGGAAGGGAAGCGCGAGGACGTGGAAAGCTTTGCTGACGAGTGTAAGGCGGCGGAACACGCGCGTGAAGACGGCGTCATCGCCAAAGTCACAGGCGGTGTATGGAAAGGGGCGATGTAGCGGCTGCAGGTCCTCGTAGACGAGCTCGAGGATGAGCTTGACGAGCTCGGCGGGGAGGGTTGGCGCCATCTGCGCTCGGTGATGAAGGATGCAAGGTCAGCAGGTGGTTCGAGTGTTCAGCTGAGCTGTTATTAGGCTGCATCGATGCTCTGTGCGTCTCCTCGCTGTGATGCAGCAGCGAATAGCGCCGGCTCGACGGCTCCGTCCTCCCTTCCATCGCCTGCTCCCCGCTCAAGAGCATCTTCGACACGCCAAGAGCAAGAGGAAACGGTCACAAAGCTCACCTTGTCAGCTTCTTTGACTCACAAGTAGCAGCAGCGACTTCTGAGCGACTTCTCCAGCAGCAGCACGTGTTCCCGTCCGTCCAAGCTTCGAGGAGGGCGAGCGAGCAAGGAGGGAGAGGAGGGGCGAGGGTGAGGTGTAGCCGAGCTGTAGCTTTGTAGCTTTGATCCTACAAGTCGAGAGCTGTCGGAGCGAGCGAGACGAGAACGAGCAAATTGTGGGAAGAGAGCAACAGACGCTCGCCCCTTCTGAGCACGGTCCCTTCTCCCCCACTCGGCGCTCGAGCCCTCTTCACTGCGCAAGAGGGGTTGTAGGGTGGCAGCGCGGTAGCTATAGCGGTCTGAGGCTGAACTGATAGCTGCCCGAGCTCTGCTCTACAACAGAACAGCTCTCAGTTCAACACCGAGCTCTCCCTCAAGGCCGAGCTTCGAATCGATTCGCTGCTTGTCCTCCTGCCACGTTTTTGTCTCGTCGCTTCACCACTCCGAATCACACAGCCATGGGGCAGCCAACCGAAGCTACCAGCAAGAAGAGTAACCGTTCTGGTGCAGCTCGCCGCCGCCTCAAGAAGGAGAGAGACCTCGCCGCCCAACTCGCTCAACTCGCCGTCAGCGACAACGAGCAGCCTCGCCTCCCCGCCGAGCTAGTCTACCGCATCCTCCGACTCGCTGCACCCGTTATCAGCGATTTCGACGAGCTCAAAGGACCTGCTGGCCAGCAGCGCAACCACTTCCTCAAATCGGCCTCGCTCGTTTGCCGACTCTGGAAGGACGAGGCGCAAAAATTGCTATGGGAGTGCGTGACGATTCGCAGTGAGAAGGGAGTCAAGAGCTTTCTGTCGGGGAAGGGTGCAGGAAGGACTACGGAGGTACTCGTGGTGTCGCCGCCGGAGGGACGTCCCATCTTGATGAGCTTTGCTGCCAAGATGCTCGTCAACTCGTCGGGCTATCAGGGAGTCTCACTGTCGGGCATCATTGCGACAAAGGGAACGGGCTGGGCCACGCCCGGTCCGTTGACGTTCCCCGAGGTGTTCGCGTCGAAGAAGCTCGTCGGTCAGTTGGCGGAGCGGGGCCGTCGGCGTAAGGGAACGGTCACGCCGAAGCTGAATTCCTCGTTGCGCAGGCCTCGAACGTCTCGAGGTACACCGGTCCGTACCATACGTCGATCCCGACTTCTACCTCCACCGTCGACTGCCCTTCCTTCTTGACGAGTTGAAGATTGAGGGGATTTGGGGCGCTTCGGTCTACGACAGAGGCGACATCAAGCACCTCCTGGTCGGCCTTCTCAACGGCAGGGCCAAGCACGTCTCGCTTCGCTTACGAGCGGCTACACACCCTCACGGGATGCGCGGGCAAGATTATCCCTGGCTCTTCGCCAATGACGACGACTGGGGCTCGGACTCGGAGGACGAGGCGAAGGACAACACCAACGCTTTAAACAGGCGTCCCTTCACCAACAACTCAATCACCACTCTACGTCTCCACCTCAACAACTCAGACATCTACCACGACGACCCGGGATTCGGCCTCCCAAGGTTCCTCAGCCAGTGCATCGCTCTCGACCACCTCACGACCAACTCCCCCGACTACGCGTCCCTCTTCTCCTTCCTCCCTCGACCTCTGAAAACCCTCACCCTCATCGATCCGAGCGACACCGACTGCTTTCAAGTCATACAGAGCCTCGTGGCCAAGCTCTTCAGCGTCGGCGCTCTCGAGTCGATCGAGTTGGCCTTGCCTAAAGACGGCTGTGCAAGAAGGGAGAGTGAGGAAGCTTGGAGCAGGGAGCGAGACATGCTTAGGCAGGAGTGTCGTCGTCGCGGCATCAACTGCTTCGACACCATGGGCAAGTTGGTTCGCTCTCTCATTTCGGCGCCGCCGGCTGATCAGCTTTCCCACAGAGCTACCACTGGAGGAGTACAATACAATTCAGGAAGAACTTGAGGATCAGCTGTTGATGAAGCGCAGGGAGATGCGCTTCAGCGGTGGTGACGAGGATGGATCAGACTGGGAGTCGACATCGAGTTCGGCGTCAGACGAGTCTGAACTCTCGGACGTGTCGATTGAGTTCCACTACTAGGGAGGCCTCAAGCTTGCAGAGTCATGTTTAGGTGACCACTTATGAAAGGCGTGTGATGAGGAGCCCGAGCTCGACTTGTTTGGCGCGAAAGCGCGAACCCTGCGCGCCATCGCCGAGCCTAGCTCTCGGCTCTGAACAGCGACAGAAAGCCTTCCAAGCTGCTCCCAAACATCCAGCTAAGTTTCATTCCGCGCCTTTCAGCTTAAAAGGCGGGATTATCGAGGTCAAGGACGCGGATGGGCTTGCCGTCGAGGAAAGCGAGGATGTTCTCGGGCGTTTGTTGCCACCAAGGGATGTACGAGGTGTCGTCGACGTAGCCTGCGGGGTATAAAGGTTAGCTCGAGATCTTTCAGCGAGCGCAATGAGATCACGTACCCATGTGAGGCGACAGAACGACTTTCGACGCCGAGCGAAGCGGATGCTCCTTCGGCAGCGGCTCCTGGTCGAACACATCGAGCCCTACTCCACCAATCTTGCCAGCGACATCCAGTAGCGCCTGCTCGTCGATGATGGGCCCTCGCGAGGTGTTGACGAGGAAGGCAGTCGGCTTGAGCCAGCCGAGCTGCTCAGCGCCGAGCAGGCCCGTCGTCCGCTCCGAGTGGACGATGTGGACCGAGACGACGTCCGAGCTCTTCAGAAGCTCTTCTAACGTCTTGGCGCGCTCCAAACCTGCCTCTTCGGCCCTCTCATCCGTCAAGTTCGGGCTCCAAGCCACAACCTTCATCCCGAACGCCTTTCCCACGACAGCGACCTGCTTCCCCAGTCTGCCTACTCCAATCAGACCGAGCTGCTTTCCAGCGAGACCTGTCGCCATGCCAGTCTGCCATCCTTCAGAGCGAAGAGCGTCGTATTCGGGGATGAGGCGGCGGGAGAGGGCGAGGATGAGAGCCCAAGTTTGCTCGCAGGTGCCGGTTGAGGCGTTGCCGTTGGCGCTGGTGCCCGAGACGGTAATGCCCAGAGATCGAGCGGCGTGTAGGTCGATGCCTCGGCTGTGGAAGCGGAGCGTGAGCCGAGTATTCGATTGAAGCAGTCTCCGCCGAGCCGACTCACTTCCTCATGCCCGTTGTCGTGATGAGCCGCAAGTTCGGCAGCTGCTCGAGAAGCTCCTTGGTGAGCTTGGTCCTTTCCCGCATCGCATGGATGATCGTGTACGGCTGTAGGACCTCGACGAGCTGCTCGGCGGGGATCGCTTCGCGCTTGACGGTGAGGGGGATGTGCGAGAGCTTGGACCAGTCGGCAAGAGTCGAGCTGGCATCTTGGTAATCGTCTAAGATGATGATCGAGTGCCCCGAGGGAGTCGACATGGTGTTGTAGCGGAGTAAAAGCCGAGGAGAGCTGACGAGGTGGGGGGAGCTGCTGCTGCCGGCGCCGAGCAAAGGTTAGTGGGTGTAGAGGTCCGAGAGAGCACTGCACGCACCTATCGGGCTTTCGAGACTGTACTGCAAGCAGAGACGAAAGCAGCGAGACGCTCGAACAAGTAGGAGCGTAAGAAGCGAGTTACGCTAGACGGCGCTCTCCCTTCGCCATTCCGCTGCGCAACTCCTCTCGGCACTTTCAACTAGCATGGTGAGTACTAGCAGCTGGCAATGCTGCATTCTGTACCCCTCGCTGACCCTCTGCTCCTCCACGAAGAGCGACGTCCTAAGCCATCTCGACATCTCGCGCCTGCTGCTCGCCCATGCTGGACTGTCGCTCGTCAGCTCACTGTCGGCCGCGCCCGTGTGGAATCTGCCTTTGGCGCTGTACGGCCTGGTGATCTCGAGCAAGGAGGATGGCGCTGACGCAGGGGAGGCGATTCGGAACGTGAGTGCTTCTGGGCGTAGTTACCAGACAGTTTGAGCGCTGGAGCTGACGATACATGCGCAGTTCTCGCTGCTGTTCGGCGTCTCGGCGTTGCTCGACTTCTTCTGGCTCGTCGGCGACAATACTCCCAGCACTCTCGCTTGGTTCTTGATCGTCCTCAACTTCCTGTTGAAGGTGCGTAGACTAGCTACAAGCTACCCTACTATCATCAGCTAACCCATGCTGCTCTCCTGTAGCCCGTCACCCTCCTCTCCGCCCTCGGCCACCTTCGCGAGCGCGGACACCATTTCGACCTGCCAGGCGGCTTCTCGATCCCTGGTACCAACGGCGGAGGCTCAGGAGGATTCCCACCATCACAGCAGAGGCCCAACGAGACTCGTAAGTTGCCATTTGATGACCGTAAGAAGGCCGAAGCTGACCCCTCGGCGATGGCTTCTCGGCTCGCTTTCTCCAGTCTGGTCGGCGCCCACCCAGCAGAGCTCTTACCACCAGAGCTCCGACTCGTTCGATGCTCCTCGACCTGTGTCTGCTCGAGCCAGCGCACCTCCAGTCTCGGCGGCCCCTCCCGCTCCGGCCTACCAAGCACCTTCGCACGGCGCCGAGGGGGGAGGGTACCACACTTTGGAGTAGCGAGGCTGTTAGCAGTGTAATCGATTATCGCAGATGCTCCCATAGCGCCTTCGAACAGCTGAGAGGCCACTGCAACCTACTGCAACCCGGCCTTGACTGCCGCGCGTTGCGGGCTCCACCTCTCTCGCTCTTACTTCATCCTCGCTTGTTCATCTCATCGGCAACCCCAGCACCGGCGCTCATCGAGACATGTCGACACGTCAAGCCTCAGCAGCCCGCCCGCCTCGGGTACTTATCACCAACGACGATGGCCCTCCCGATCCCGGACACTCGCCCTTCGTGTACCCTTTCGCCGAAGAGCTGGCTCGGTCAGGTTGGGAAGTGAAGGTCGTTGTACCTTCTTCTCAGCGCTCGTGGGTGTCCAAGTCCTACCTCATCGCGCAAGAGACGACTGGGACGTATTACTATCCTGAGGGACCGGATGGCACTCAAGGAGAGAGGACTGATCTGCCTCGACCGCTCAAGGAGGGAGAGCATGTAGAGTGGATCTTGCTAAATGGTACTCCTGGTGAGCTGCTGCCGGTGCTTCGAAGTAGCCTTCCCCCGCGCTGACCTCTGGCGTCACCAGCTACCTGCTCCAACATCGCCTTGCACTCGCTGTACCCTCCTGGCTCGTTTGACATGGTCATCGCGGGTCCCAACTATGGCCGCAACACCTCTACCGCCTTTGCTCTCTCATCGTGAGCCTCTCTTCGTATGCTCGGGTCGAGTTTCGGCTAACCCTCCCTCCTCGCAGGGGAACTATCGGCGCCGCCATGTCAGCCGCCATCTCTGGCGTACCCGCCATCGCTCTCAGCTGGGGTCTCATGACCCACTACAAGCCGCCAGGGAAGGAGATCACCGATGCTGCTGCTCGGGTCTCTTGCGACGTCGTCAAGCGGCTGTGGGAGCTCGGCTTTGGCGAGGGGGAGAACAAGTGCGACGTCTACTCGGTCAACGTGCCGGTGAGCTCCTGTAAGGCGAGCTGCAGGGAAGAAGCTGACCTACTGCCCTCCACAGCTCATGCCCTCGATCCTCGAGTCCTCGCCCGAGATCCAATGGACGACAATGGCTCCCACCTCCTACCACCGCCTGTTCAAATCCATCGCGGAAGCGCCTGTACCTCATGGTGATGAGGGTGGACCCGCCGCCATCGCTCAAGACGAGGACGAGACTGCGACGGTCAAGGAGGGCGAGGAGGACTGCCTGAAGATGCACGAGGAGCACCTCAGTCGACCGCTCAAGTTTGTCTTCGCACCCGAGATTGGAGCGCTGGTCAACCCTACGCCGAGCTCGTTGGTATGTGGTTTCCTCTGGGACTCGAGCGATTCTGTCTTCGCCGAGCCCCTCGACTGACGTCTCTCTCCACTCTGGCAGAAGGAGGGCACCGACACTCATGCTCTGTTGGTGAGTAGCACAATCCGGTCTCATCCTTCCGTCCGCTGACCTCTCTACACTCACAGGGCGGCGCCATCTCCATCACTCCCATCAAATCGGCCTTCGCTGCCGCCGAGATTCCTGCGTCCGCCAACGTCGCTGAGAAGGGACTCAAGTGGAGGCTATAGGTGCGAGTAGGTATAGACATTCATCCAGGTGGCGATGTAAAGGCTTAGAGTCACAGCACTGCGATGGGCTGCTGCGCGGATGTCGGCGCCGAGAGGAAGGAGAAGGCGAGGATCTGCTTCTTGGGCGGTCGAGGAGGAAGGCACGGTGAGCTGGGTAGCATCGGTGGTCTCTTGACTCGCTACTGGGGAACCTGCAGCAGCGCAACGTCTAGAAGATCGCGGTTCGCTCGGTCGGGCACGCGAAGGGCCACAAGCTAGAGAGCAGCGCCTGTAAGGCATCGTGAGGCTCGGGGGGGCTGTGATAGGGTCTGTTGGTTTTGGAACTACTATTCAGAGCTCCCTCGAGTCAGCGGAGGCTAGCCAACGACACCCGCTCGGAGCTCAAAGGACGGCGAGTCAATCTCCCGCTCCTCTCCTTCCTACTTCATTCGCACCATGGCAGAACTGCTCAGCAAGACCAAGGAGTCGGTCGTCGAGGCCCTCTCGCAAGCTACTGCCGCTGTTTCGCTCGACTCTGCCGGTCAGTCTACAGCTCTTGAGGCTTTCCCGAGCGTTTTGTATCTTGAGCTGGGAAGCCTAGGGAAAGGCTCGCCCGTTCGCGCTCGCTCTGAGGCGGTAGATAGCTGACTCTACTATTCTATGACTACCTACAGACAAGCCCGCTACCTACTGCGTCGACGAGGCCAGTGGAAACGACTCGACTGGAGACGGCTCGCCCTCGTCGCCTTACAAGACGGTCGCCGGCGCTTTCATCGCTCGTGGCGAGTCCATCACCGCTCTCGTTCGCCAAGCCAAGGAGGACGGAGAGTCCTGGGAGCCCGCTTCGGCCTCGGCTGTCAAGAAGGCGAAAAAGCTCTACGCTCAGCACCAGACCAAGGCCGCTCGCCAGGAGGAGCTCAAGAAGAAGGACGAGCTCGAGGGAGCTGCCAAGCGTGCGGCGGAGGCCAAGAAGCTCGAGGATGCCAAGGCGGTTGTCATCGAGGAGCCTACTGCGCCCGCTACCAAGATCAAGATCAAGCAGGCCGTCGAGAAGCGCGGCGAGCGCGTGCGGATATTCGGATGGGTCCACAGGCTCAGGCAGCAGGGTGCCATGATCTTCATTGTCCTCCGTGATGGTACTGGATTCCTCCAGTGTGTCCTCACCGGCAAGCTCGTGAGTTCTCGGCGCCTTCGGACACAGCTCGGCGGAAGCTGACCTCTCGCTCCCCTTCGGAACAGCCCCAAACCTTCGACGCCCTCACCCTCACCCTCGAGTCGTCGATCCAGATCACTGGAACCATCAACGAGCTTCCTGAGGGCAAGACCGCCGTCGACAACCACGAGCTCTCGGCCGACTGGTTCTCGGTCGTTGGAAAGGCTCCCGGAGGAGACGATGCCTTCCTCAACAAGGTCTCCGAGGTGCGTTAAATCATTGTCGATGCAGCCAGCAGAGCTGACCGCCCTCATATCCGTAGGACCGCGCCCCCGACCTCCTCGCCGACGCTCGTCACCTTGTCATCCGTGGAGAGACCGTCTCCAGCACCCTCAAGGTCCGCGCCGCCCTCCTCCAATCCTTCCGCGCCACCTACGCCGACCTCGGCCTTCTCGAGGTCACCCCTCCTTGCATGGTCCAAACTCAGGTCGAGGGAGGATCCACCCTCTTCGCCTTCGACTACTACGGAGAGCAGGCCTACCTCACCCAGAGCTCCCAGCTCTACCTCGAGACCTGCCTTCCTGCCCTTGGAGATGTCTTCTGCGTTGCTGAGTCTTTCCGCGCCGAGAAGAGTCACACCAGGAGGCACTTGAGCGAGTACACTCACGTCGAGGCCGAGCTCGCCTTCCTCACCTTCGAGGAGCTCCTTGAGCACCTCGAGGAGGTCGTAAGTCTTTCGCTCCGTCCCAGCGGCGAGCACCGCTGACCTGCTCTCCGCCCAGATCTGCCGCACTATCGACGGAGTTCTCGCCGACCCCAAGACCAAGGCTCTCATCGACTCGCTCTGGCCCGAGGGAGAGTCCTTCACTCCCCCTTCCCGCCCCTTCATGCGCATGGACTACCGCGACGCCATCCAGTACTGCATCGACCACAACATCACTCGCCCCGGCCCCGACGGCGTCGATGGACCCCACGTTGTTGGAGACGACATCGCCGAGGCTGCTGAGCGCAAGATGACCGACCAGATCGGCAAGCCCATCTTCCTCATCAACTTCCCCAAGGAGATCGTGAGTTCTATCTCATTTCCAAGATTCGCTATGTCCGAGCCGAGCCGAGCCGAGCTGATCCTCTCCTTCGCCGCTCGTTTGCAGAAATCCTTCTACATGGCTCGCATTCCCGGAGATGAGGGCTTCACCGAGTCGGTCGACCTTCTCATGCCTAACGTCGGAGAAATTGTCGGTGGTTCGATGCGCATGAGCGGCCTCGACGAGCTGATGGAGGCGTACAAGACCGAGGGCATCGACCCTACTCCTTAGTGAGCTTCGACCTTGTTTCGCCTTCGTTCGATGAACTTGCTGATCCTCGTCCGCTACAGCTACTGGTACACCGACCAGCGCAAGTACGGTACCACTCCCCACGGAGGCTACGGACTCGGCCTCGAGGTGAGCTATCTGCTGCTGCATCGCCTTCATAGAGCTAAGCTGACCCGCTTTCTACCCAACAGCGTCTCCTCGCGTGGCTCCTCAACCGCTACACCGTTCGCGAGACACAACTTTACCCTCGGTGCGCTTTCTTCCTCTCTCGAGCCCCTTCACCGGTCGCGGAAGACAGGCGATAGCTCGTCTCGCCTCCTCACTGCGATAGCATAGCTGACGCTTTGTTACCCTACTGCAGCTACACTGGACGGTGCAGGCCCTAAGCGGATCGTGTTCGCCGGCAGCGGGAGGGGGGCGATCGGCGATGGCCGCGTAGAACGGAGTACGAGAGGGCTAGCAGACTCTAGAGGAGCTGTGACATGGAAGAGAGTCTATTACAAGGATACGGACATATGTGGGGGAGGTCACTGCTTGTGTGGAGGCTGCGAGAGGACATGAGCTTGCTCGAGCTCGGCGCCGAGAGTTGAGGAAGCGCAAACGAGCTGTCGGACTTGCTGCAGCCTAATAACGACTCACAGCGCGAACAAGAAGCGCTCGCAGCAGCAGGATCTGTAGTCAAGTAAAATCGAAGCCGAACAATTGTCTTTAGGGGTAAGGTCGAAACGCAGCCCCAGCCGCCCTCGCTCCTCTTGCCTCCGCCCACCTCATTCGTCTCGCCCTCTTCGACTTTCACGCGGCTTTCTCCTTGGTCTCTTTCGACTTTCAACCCGCCAGCAAGTGCAGCGGCTACTCTGTAGGTCTCTACATTCGCCTGTAACTCCGCATCGAGAAGGGAGGCAGTGTTGGACGATGGCCTCGCGTGAGCGTGACAAGAGCCTGCAGCTGATCGCTTTCCTCCCCTTCTCCGCTCTGCGCTCTATACTGCTGCATCTCTCCATCACATGCACCTTCCATCGCCTACAGTTCTTCCTCCCTTTGGCCCTCTTGCCCAGCGCCTTCTCAACGCCAGCGCTAGCTCTCGCTCAGTAGCTCTTCAGCGCTTCGCTGCTTCGACTTTCACCGAGTTAGGCGCTTCCCTTTTCTTTCACTTCAGGACAGGCAGGTGAGCGCTTCGTGCTGCTCTCGCGCTGCCAAACAATAGAAAGCTAATGCGCGGCGCGCTTCGTGTCTCGAGCAGTTCTTCGGCCAGTCTCGTCTCGTACAGGCTCGACACCAGCTCGCATTGGTAGCAAGGGTATCAGCAGCCACCTCGACACGCGCCCCAGCCCTCTCCGACACCTTCTTCTACCCACTCTCGAAGCCAGAGTCTCGCCCGTCGCGGTCTCGCCTAGTTCCCAGCGCGCCTTTCAACCAGCATGCCTTCCGCCGAGGACACCCGCCTGTACAGTGGATTCCCTACACCTTCCACCTCTTTCATTCCTAGCGCCACCGCATCCTCCTCGACCGAAGCGCTCCCCTCGACGACCTCCGACTTCGACGCGATGAAGCGCACCTTCGAAGCGACCGCCCTCACCAACGGTGGTGCAGCTGCAGCTGCAGGTGTAACGACGAACGGCACAGGCGACGCGAAGCAGCGCTTTCCTAGCGCAGGCTCGTCAGGAGGCGGAGCTGGGCAACAGCCTCAAGTCTACCCTTCGCTGCAGGCGGGATCGCCGCTGCTCGGCGGGTACGGAGATGTCTACGCGGCGGCGGGAGCGGGATCGTTCGGACAGCTGAATGGAGCTGGACTCGGTGGTCACGGAGCTGGAGCGGCGCCCTTCGTGCCAGCCGCGCAGCAACAACAGCAACACGCCGTACTGCAAGTCCAAGGAGCTGGTGCTGGCCCCGACGCTGTCTACTCGCACTCTGGATCACCTTACATCAGCGTCGAGGGCTCTCCCGACCCCAACGCCATGCCCTTCGGCTCCCCCTCAGCTCAGAGCGCTGCCCTCCCCCAGCACGCCAGCTACCCCACCTCCCCCTACGAGTTCGACCCCACCCTTTCCATGCCTACCTCGCCCAATCCTTACGCCAACCCTTACTACGGCGGCCTCGGCTTTGGCAACTCGGCCTTCATGGGAGGCTTGATGTCGCCGATGCTCGGGATGGGCATGGGATCGCCTCAGATGGGCTCGATGGACATGCAGCAGAACTACGGCATGCAGTACAACATGATGGGATCGCCTGACTTTGGCATGTCGGCTTCAACACAGACGGTGAGCTCTCTTTTGCTTCGACCGAGCTTCGGCGCTGGAGACTGACTTGCTTCGGCGCTTCAAAGGGACGTACCGTCTACGTCGGCAACCTCCCTTCTGACGCTTCGGTCGACGAGCTCCTCAGTCAGGTCCGCTTTGGCCCCATCGAGAGCATCAAGATCCTCCCCGAGAAGAGTTGCGCCTTCATCTCTTTCCTCGACCCCACCACCGCCGCCGCCTTCCACTCGGACGCCCTCATGCGCAAGATTCGTCTGCACGACCAAGACCTCAAGATCGGTTGGGGGTGGGTTGACTATTTAGACGTACAGCGGGAGCCGGTCGCTGATTCTCCCTCCTCCAGCAAACCGAGCGCCGTTCCCGCTGCCGTCCTTCAGGCCGTGCAGACTCAGGGAGCGACTCGCAACGTCTACCTCGGCAACCTCGACGAGTCCGTCACCGAGCAGACCCTACGAGACGACCTCTGCCGCTTCGGCCCCATCGACCAGGTCAAGATCGTCCGCGGTAAGCTTTGTTCGGCGCTCTGCTTTGCTCGGATCAGCGCTGAACCTCTCCGCACCATCTACAGACAAGAACATCGGCTTCGTTCACTTCCTCTCCATCGCCACCGCCATCAAGGTCACTCAGACCCTCGTTAACGAGCCCGAGTACGCCGGTCGTCGCGTCGCCTTCGGCAAGGACCGCACCGCCTACGTGCCCAAGAACCAGCATCAACAGCAGCAGCACAACATGGCCGCCGCTGCGATGGGATCGATGGCCGCTAGCTTTGGTGGATTTGGCGCGATGGGCGGCTTTGCTTCGCCAACAATGGGCGGCTTTGGAAGCGAGATTGGTACGTCGGGGCTTCATCGGATCGGCTTCCGAGCTCGAGCTGACCCTTCTACATCGCTACAGGCTCGCCTGGACTCGCATCGCCCGGAGGAACGGACCCCAACGCTCAGCCAGGGAACCGCACCATCTACCTCGGCGTTAGTCTCGCCTTCCGTCGTAGAGCTCTTCCCTCCAAGCTGACATGATCGCTCGCAGAACATCCACCCCGAGACGACTACCGAGGAGATCTGCAACACCATCCGCGGCGGTATCCTCCAGCAGATCCGCTACATCCCCGACAAGCACATCGTTCGTTCCCGACCTCGGGCTCATCATCAACGCCTCGCTGACCTCTCCCCCATGTCGACAGTGCTTCGTTACCTTTGTCGACCCTCACTGCGCCCTCGCCTTCTACCAGACCGCTTCCTTCCAGGGCATTGCTCTCCACAACCGCCGCCTCAAGGTTGGATGGGTGAGTTGGGACGCGCGCTCGTCTTTGCTCGCTCATACTGACCTCGCTCGACTCCACAGGGCAAGGTCTCTGGCCCGACATCGCCAGGTATCGCCATGGTCGTGCAGTCAGGAGGCTCGCGCAACGTCTACGTGAGCCGAGCGCATCTCACGCTTCTTCGCGACTCGGTCGCTGACTCTTCCGCTCCCCCACAGGTCGGCAACATCGAAGACTTCGACGTCTACTCGGAGGAGAAGCTCCGCAAGGACTTCGGCGAGTATGGCGAGATCGAGCTGGTCAACGCTCTTCGCGAGAAGCAGTGCTGCTTCATCAACTTCACCAACATTGCCAACTCGGTGCGTCGATGCGCCCCCTCTTTCTCGAGCCTTAGCTGACCCCATCTCCTCCCTCGCTCGCAGATCAAGGCCATCGAGGGCATGAAGGCCAACCCCGAGTACTCACACCTCAAGATCAGTTTCGGCAAGGATCGGTGAGCATCTACACTGCTCCTCCAGTTAGCTCAGAAGCTGATCTCTTCTCTCCTTTCAGCTGCGGTGGTGCACCTCGCTCCTTCCGAGGCTTCGACATGCAGACCGGCGAGCGTCGCAGCCGCCGAGGCGACCACAGCAACGGCCCCAACAGCGCTCGCTCTCCCTTCACCGATGGTATGCCTTTCCCCGACATGGGCAGCCCCGTCCCTCTCGCCGCTTTCAGCCCCATCGCCGTCGACGGCTTCGCTTCGCCCAACATCAACGGCGACGTTACTCCCGAGGAGGCCATGCCACTAGGACTCGGCGTTGGAGTCGCTGGACCTGGAGCGCTCGAGCTGGATGAAGCAGCGGCCGCTGCGGCGACCACCTCTTCGCAAGCCTAAGGACCGCTCTCGTCTACTCGACAACATAGACGTTCGAGCGGACTTGCCCGCATACGACGCGTTCACCACTTTAGCCCCTCCCAGTCTAAAATCACATACCCCCTTGTCTTTCCCCCTTCCTTGTCGCCCAATCTTCCCTCTCGTGCTTTCCTCGATACCCCCTCGTCTCGCAGCTCTCCTCTCTTCGCTTTCTACTACAAACTTTCGGGCAGGTGGTCTCTTTTCCTCTGAAACAGAGTTCGATACTTGTGCTCTTCAGTGAGACTGGAAGGGAGAGCTTCGCGCGAACGTTCGAGCGAGCGGGGTGAGCGTTCGGAGATGCTCGCGCTCACTGAGCTGCTTGACCGAGCTCGTAGCGGCCGAGCAGAGACGGCTCGCGCGCTTGCTTACATACAGAACAGCTCGTGAGTAGCGCGGAGGTCGCCCGATTTGCTAGCCTGACTGTCCTCGAAACGGGCTCGGCGCAAGCAGGGCAGTCCCGGAGCGACTTCCCAACAACACGTCTTGCCCGTTGTTGAGCAAGCGCGTCCGATATTGTCTGTAAGCTCTCGTGCAGCTGTAAAAGTAGAGCGAAGGCAGGCAATCATATCATTCAGGGGAGGCTAAGCTGGAGAGTGTCCCTCGGCGTCATCCGACTCCGTTCCCGAGCTCGTGTCCTCAGAGTAGGAGCCCTCGCTCCCATGGTCGACCTCCTCCTCAAAGAAACGCGATATATCATCCTTCTCCGCCTCGCTCTCGTTGACAGTGTAATCTATAGAGGGAGACAGGGTTAGGATTGGGATCGCCGAGGTGTTCAAGTCTGAGAGACTCGCCTGCTGTGCTGAAGCATCGTATGCCACGATTCCTGCACTCTTCTCTAAGCTCCTCGGGCGAGCAACCCCCCTCGTCGTCCAGCGTGATCGTCCTCGAGGCGGGAACGATGACCTCGAGCGACTCGAGGCTGAGCAGATCCAGGCTGGTATAGCCCTCCTCAAGGCAATTAATGACTTCAAAGCAGTCAGAGGTGCGAGGATGGATGAGTGTAAGGGTTTGCAAGGGAGGAGAGAGGGCGCCAAATAGCTTCTCAGAGGGGAGATCGACCTTGAGTGCTGGAGGGAGGCGCAGCGACGAAGGTATTTGGTGAGGCTGGGACCGTCAAACCCTTCATAGATATCCTCGTCGTTGAGGCGCAGCTGCAGAGTAGTGACCAGGTTCCTTGTGAATGGGAAGGCGTCTCGTGCATTGGGATCCGAACCGGCCTCGGCGCCGCCCTCCGCTCCCCGGTCGTCCTCAACGTCGAAGGTGAAGGGGACGGAGTAGTATCCACCTCTGTTGAGGTTGCGAGCAGCTCGAAGATGAAGGGCTACGTCCTTGGCGGTGTTGTTGAGCAGGCCAACGACGAGAGTTTTAGGCATCCCATCCTCGCGCTCTTGCCAGTCGCCCTCGACGGAGAGCTTATCGAGGTGGGAGGGAAGTCGGCGATGAAGGAGAGGACCCCACTCGGGGGAGTATTGGATGGAGCGATGAAGCTCGAGATGCTTGAGGCCTGCGCGCCGGGACTGTGAGCTTGCGAAGCAATCAAGTCAAAGAGGGGACTCACCGAGGAGGGCGGAGGAGCAGAGAACCTCGGGGAAGGTGAGGTGCTCCTGGTTTCTCGGGCGCTTCCTCCTTATAACTGTTGCTACCCCCGCCAAAGCGAGCGCCTTGACTCCGTTTGAGGTCGCCAGCAGCTCGCCCACGAGCAAATCCTCGACCGTCTCCTCCTCGGGGGGCGATACGACTAGGACATTGGCCTGCCTTCCCATGTGCTTGCTCAAGAGGAAGCTCCTTGCACCCTCGTCGCTCCTGATTACGACGCACTCCCACAGCAGCTTTTGCGACTCGTCCCTCCAGAGTCGGCAGACGAGCGAGGCGGCCTTGAGGAAGCGGTTGCGCCGTTTGCCAGCAAGGCCTTTGAGCTCGTTGAAGTCCGTGATAACGGGTGCTGCGATGCGGAGGATGCGGTAGACTAGCTCGGCGGGGAGATGTGGCTGCTCGTTGTCGCGGACGGCGAGTTGGGCGAGTTGGGCGGCGAGGTCTCGCTCCCTCTTGAGGCGACGGCGAGCTGCACCAAAGCGGTTACTCTTCTTGCGGGTAGCTTCGGCTGGCTGTTCCATGGTCGTCCAAGACGATACGTGAGAGGCGAAGCAGCGAGAACAAAATGTGGTAGGAGGACAAGAGGCGAATCGACTCGAGACTCGGCCTTGCAGAGGGAGAGCTCGGCGTTGGACTGAGAGCTGTTCTGTTGTAGATCAGAGCTCGAGCAGCTATCAGTTCAGCCTCAGACCGCTACAGCTACCGCCCTGCCACTCTACAGCCCCTCTTGCGCAGTGAAGAGGGTTCGAGCGCCGAGCGGGGGAGAAGGGACCGAGCTCAGAAGGGGCCAGCGTCTGTTGCTCTCTTCCCACAATTTGCTCGTTCTCGTCTCGCTCGATTTGACAGCTTTCGACTCGTAGGATCAAAGCTACAACAATACAGCTCAGCTACAACTGCCTCGCCCCTCCTCTCCCTCCTTGCTCGCTCGCCCTCCTCGAAGCTTGGACGGACGGGAACGCGTGCTGCTGCTTGAGATGTCGCTCAGAAGTTGCTGCTGCTACTAGTTGTGCATCGCAGAAGCTACCAAGGTGAGCTATCTGCCCGTTGCTTCTGCTGTTGGCGAGTCGGAGGTGCTTGGGAGCGAGGAGGAAGCGACTCGGGGGGACGGGGCGAGTCGTCGAGTGGGCGCAAGCTGCTACAGCTCGCGGGGAAGCGAGGTATAGAGCCCACAGGTGCCATAACAGCTCACGTCCACACTCGCTCCCCCTGCTGACCTTCATCACCTCATTGCCGAGCGCAGATGGCGCCAACCCTCCCCGCCGAGCTCGTCAAGCTCATCCTCGAGCTCGTTTACGAGGACGTCAGACCCGTTCACACACTCGATCTTCTTCGTTCATGGCATCGCGCGGACGACGGCCCTTTCCTCTTCGCCTTCCGTCCCTTCCTCCTCGTCAGCAAAGCTTTCCACGCCCTCGCCCTTCCCTTCTTCGTCCGCGATCTCGCCACTGGCGATCGGAAGGGCAACAGACCAAAGCCATACAACCCCCTCTCAAAGTACAACTTGGAGGCCGCGGTGCAAATCCTTGAGCTCCCGAGGGCCTCCCACCTGACTTCGGAGCAGGAGGACTTGCTCCGAGGCTGCATCAATCTTCGCAGTCTCTGCCTCCAGAGCTCCCTGACCTCCTCTGTCGGGATTCTCGCGAGGGTCACCACGCTGCACCTTCGAGGAGTCCCCAACTTCAACAACGACGCTGCCTCGATCCTCGCGGATTCGCTTCCTCATCTCAACCGCCTGATGCTCGTCGACCTCGAGGACATAGGTGAGGATCTCTCGCCGGTCACGACTCGCTGGAGCTGGAGGATCTTGTAGTTCACGGAGTTTCCTGGACGCTGGAGGAACGAGTCTTAGCTTGGATCGCCGACTCTTCCTCCTCCTTGCGCTTCCTCTCAATCACGACCAACCCATCCCGATTGCATCAAGCTGACGACGATGACGACAAAATCACCCCCTCCTCACTCATTCCCAATATTGCCACCGACCTCCCCTCGCTACGCTGGCTCTCGCTCGGCGAAGGCCCACTAGCGACGCTGCCCGCCGGCTGTGAGGGGCTCGGCGAAAGGATGCTGCCGGCGTTGGAGCGTCTCGAGGTCACAGTCAACCGAGACTCGGTGGACCAGCTCCTGGATATCTCGTACACCCTCAAGCGCCTCCTCATCACCGTCTCCGACCGACGAGTCGACGTCTCAAAGGATTCGCCATTCGTTCAGATCCTCCAACGCATCGTAGAGACGCACTCAGCTCTGGAGCTCTCTTCGGTCGATTTCGGTGGATTGTTCCTTCCCAAGGACGAGTGGGCGGAGGATCTCAAGACGCTCTGCTCCCGCTTCAACGTCACCTTCGCCTCGAACGATCCTTCGGTCTGGACAGTCGAAGGCCGACAGGACGTTCACCGACCGGACAACTGTCAGTGCTATCACCCCGAAGAGTGTTACGATGACGGGGATGGCGTGTGCGATCGATGGGGTTGCCAATGCTGGCAGGACACAGAGCCCATGGACGACTTTGGCGACCCATGCCGTTGCCGCGAGCGCAACGAGGATGATTCTTCCAGCTCGAACACGAGCACGGGATCGTCGGATAGCCAGTCTCTCGACTTTGACGCCGAGGACGATGAGCAATGGGCGCACCTCTGGAGCGAGGAGAAGCGGGTCGCGATGGGCCTCGGTGAGTCGACTCCGCCCCTTCTAGCGCGCCGAGCTGCTGCTGGCCCCTTGGAATCGAACCATAGTCGCCAAGCTGGAGGAAGAGACTGCCGCCGACCGCGAGGAGAGTGTCGACGAGCACGAGGAGACCACCGCCGAGACCACTGACTCGCTTTCGAGTACGCTCTTCTCGCTTCTCGCTTTTGGAACGCTTCGCTGACTCGAAGACCTTCGTAGCGTGACAACAGTCGTGAGAGATGCATATGTGAGCCTATTGTTGTCTCAGCTTGCTCTCGGGTTCGACTGACCCTCATTCTTGCGCGGTGAGGGCTCGGCGAGCAGAGACAAGTCGCTTGGAGAATCGAGGAGGATACGTCGAGCTGCTTGTACCTTAGCTGAGTCGTAACAACGCGCGATACGCATACAGTCGGAGTCGAGCAAGCGAGCCTTACCCGCGAAAAGGCGACAAGCAGTCCGATTGATCGCCGAGAAGTCCTTCGCTTGACGCCGCCGAAACTAATCGACCCTGCTCGGTCCTGCTCGCAATGCGTCCTCGATCGGATCGTGGTCAGGATATCAGTCATACAACACTAGCGCTACAGTATCCTCTCCGACGACCTCGCCTCCAGCCGCCCTCTCATCCCGTCAGCTCAATCTGCACCCCATCCTGCTCAGCCGCTCCATCCAAAGCATCCACCTGCGTCACGGAGTATTCGGCTTGCACCACATCGACTGAAGCCGGTAGTCGTCGCTTTGAGGGTGAGAGGGTGAGGACGTAGGTCTTTTGCGCATCGCCGAGCACCGAGGTGGGCGAGTGAGGGACTGTGAGCGAGAGAGGGAGGGTCAGCCGAGCTCGAGCGGGGGGGGGGGGGGCAGTGGGAAAAAAAGGAAGTGGAAAGCCCCTCGGAGTCCACCAGAGAGGTCAGGAAGCTCACCTCGCTCGACCTGCCCCATCCAGTCGAAGAAGTAGGCGATGACCTCCTCGAGTGCGATCTTGTCGGCCTCTCGCGGTGCAGCAGGCTCATCGTCATCATTTGAAGAAAATCCACCCTTGCGTCGTCGCTTGCCTGGTCGAGCGAGGTGAGGGGCGATGATGGGAGTGGAGAGCGAGAGAGCAGCACGGTCGTGGAGAACGAGGAGGGGCGGTGAGCTGTAGGTGAGAGGGGTCAGTCTTGAGGAGGACAGATCTGGAGTTCTCTTCGACGAACTCGACCTACGACGGAGTGAGATAGGCGAAGGTCGTAGAGAAGAGAGCGAGGGCCGAGCCGAACGCTTCGAGGCCGGCTCTGAGCAAGCGAAGACAGGTCAGCGATAGAACCCCCGACCACCTCGAAGCTGTACTTACTTCTGCGCTCTATCTTCGGCCAAGTACTCGGAAGCATTGTGCAGCACGACGAGCGTCGGCGGGAAAGGGAGGTAGGAAGGGTCGACCGAGATCTTTGCGCCGCTGTCGACGAACGCCTTGCGTGCAGTGGCAGGGCTTGAGTGAGTGTAGAGAGTGGTGAGGAAGAAGGTGAGGTGTGCGGCGGTCGGGAGATGCCTACAGAGAGAGGGTGAGCTCCCTTCGGCTCTCGAGCGAGTGCAGCGCCGAGAACTCACTTGATATCGATTCGATCCAGTAGTCGCACCTGATCAGCAGTCCTCCTGCTTCCTAATAGCGAAACATCTCGCTCGTCTGCCAGCTGCTCCCTCAGCAACGCCTGGTCCGAGGTGAGGATTAGAACGCGTCGCTCCCTCGCTTCATCGAGCTGCTGATGAGCAGGAGCAGCGTGTCCTCCTGGTGTGGACTGAGTAGCAGCAGCTGGCTCCTCCTGTAGGTGGTGCAAAGCGAGATGGAGGAGCGATGAGTGGGGCAGCGACCCCGAAAGGGCGACAGAGGAGCAAGGGGCGAGAGCTGCTGTAGGGAAGTACGAGTGGCCGAAGGGAAAGAGGTGCGCTGGGCTAAACGAGTACACCTTGGGCGAGCTGCTGATGTAGCAAAGTAGGCTGTGATCTGGTCGGAGCCAACCCTCGAGCTCTCCGTCTCAGACTCAGCTCTCTCCCTTCCGCCGCCTCGCTCGTCCTCTTCGCCGCCGCCCGAGGCTCCCGCGCCGACTCGTTCTCTAGCTCGTTTACGACTCTGTACGACTGCCACGACTCTACAAGGCTACACCCCTCCAGCTCTCGCCCCGTCACCCCTTGCCCCTTCCCCGGCTCTCGACCATGCCTTCAACAGCACCAAGAAGCGCCGCTTCGCCCCTCCGCCTCCTCCTCTGCACCCTTCTACTAGCACTCTTTGCCGCCCTCGTCCCCTCGGCAGAGGCAAGCGCTCTCACTACCACCATTGCCGCCAACGAGCGGACGTGTTTCTTCGCGCTGGTAGACAAGTCGGGCGAGAAGGTGAGCTCTGCTGCATTGCTATGCACTACATGAGAGCTGACATTATGCGCGTGCTCCCCAGGTCGGCTTCTACTTTGCTGTAAGTCTCAGCAAGCGACACGCGAGCTCACAGCGCACGCGCCTTGGAACCGCTCGCCCGTCAACGACAGGCAGCTGACCGGCTGAATTCCTACAGGTTCAATCAGGAGGATCCTTCGACATTGACTGGACTGTCACCGACCCCTCAGACACCATAGTCATCGAAGGCGAGCGGGAGCGTCAAGGCGACTACATCTTCACGGCCCACCTCATCGGAGAATACTCCTTCTGCTTCTCCAACGACATGTCGTCCTTCTCGGAGAAGCTCGTCGATTTCGACATCATGGTCGAGTCGGAACCGAGGCCCATTGCGCCCGCCAAGCCGACCGCCTTGACCGAGCAGACGAGCAGCCTGGAGGAGAGCATCTACAAGCTCAGTGGAAGTCTGAGTAGCATTCAGAGGACGCAGAAGTACTTCAGGACGAGGGAGAACCGTAACGTGAGTCGTCTTGGGCCTCGTCAATCGAGCTCGGAGCTCCCGCTAAGTCTCCTCTTCCCGCTCACCCGCCTACAGGTCAGCACAGTCAAGAGCACACAATGGAGGATCTTCGCGTTCAGCATCAGCGAGAGTCTGCTGATGTGCGGAATGAGCGCCTTCCAGGTCTGGGGTAGGCCCCGCGGTTCAGCTTCGCCCAGCTCGCGCCGAGCTGACCCTCCTTTCGCTCCACAGTCGTGCAGAGGTTCTTCTCGGGACCATCTCGTCGCCGTCAAGTCTAGGGCAGAGAGTCGGGAGGACATTAGTCGGGTACAGATGTCGTAATGAAGAGGAGCAGCTCGTCGCAACTATCACTCGCCCGCCGAGAGGTGTCCCGCTTCGCTTCTCTGCCGACAAGGATCTCCTCTAGAGCTCAAAAAGTCACGGCGATTCACTTCTTTATTTCGCTACAGCTATATATCACTCGCACAGCTCCCGAACCTCGACAAGCGCCCTCCTCCCCCCTCACTCCTGCGAAGCCGTCGACCCTTCTACTGCTGCTGAGCCTGCGCCTGCGCCTGCGCTTGAGCCTGAGCTTGAGCCCGCGCTTGAGCTTGAGCCTGAGCCTGCTGCATCGCTGCCTGCTGCTGCTGCTGCATCTGCTCCCTCTGCCTCGTCACAAACGCCAACTGCTCGGGCGTGAGCTGCATCGGCTGGCCGTTCGGTCCGGTGAATTGTCCTGGGATGGGAGGGGTTCCAGGAGCGGGAGAGGAGGAGGCGGAAGGGCGTTGGACGACGCCCGGGGCGCCGGGCTGGCCGGGACGAGGTTGGGCGCCTGGAGGGAAGCCTTGTGCTGGGGACGGGGCGTAGCGAACTCCGCCGTTCTGCGGGAGAAGGAACGTCAGCTCGCGTTCTGAGCTTGAACGAAGAGCAGCGGATCGGCGAGGGCGACGGCAGGTAGCGCCGAAGTTCGGGGCCGAGACTCACCTGCTGAGCATGCTGCTGCTGCTGAGCCTGGGCGGCCTGCTGCTGCTGTTGAAGCCTCTGTTGCTGCTGTAGATACTCTTGCTGCTGTGCCGCGCGATGACGAGACTTCTGGGCGTCCTGCTCGAGCTTGACGGCGTGCCATTCCATCGGCGAGAACAGCGGTCGAGGAGGGAGGTTGTGCGAGTCGTGCATCGACATGTTGATGCGGCGAGGGAGACCGGGTGCTGTGCGATGATAAGGAAGGGTCAGCGAGAGCGAGGGAGGAGACGAAGCGTGAAAACTCACGAGGCTGCTTGGCGGCGGTAGCTTCTCGCTTCTTTTGCACCTTCCTCATCGCGTCGTACACGGTAAGATGCCTCAGCCTCTTCTTGCTGCCCTCAAAGTTGGCAAACTGAGGCGCCTTGCCCGACTTGTCGGCCGGAGCGACGTACTCGGGTGGCGGGACCGAGATCTCGGTGCCGTCAGGCAGGACCTTTCTGCTTCCAGGGCCTGCGATTTTGTCCCAGCGGTCGTAGATGTCCCATCCGAGGCGGTTGTCGGAAGCGGGGCGGACCATCGAGGTGTTGAAGACCTCGGCGATGAGGGTCCAATTCGAGCCGTATTGCTTGACGAGGGCGAGGATGCGCGCGTCCTCCTCTGGTGCCCAGTGGAGCGAGGCGGCGCGAATGTCAGGGTTGGGGATCTCGGCGGGCTTGATGAGAGGCTCGGCGGCGCCATCCTTGGGCTTGGGCTTGGGGCCGGCGAAGAGGACTGCGAAAGACGATGGCGTCAGCGCATGCCTCGAGGTCCGCTGTAGCAGAAGAGGCAGCTCACCGGAAGACGTATTGGGTACAATCTCCCTCGGGTCAACCATCTCCTTCGAGTCGTCCAAGTAAACGCTCGTCGCCGGCTCCCATCCCTTCGTCGTCCTCGTCCGTCCAGGCTGCACCGTACTAACAAGCAACGGCTTGCTCTCCAACAGCTTCGTCACATGACTCAGCCTTCCACTCCACGCACTCGAATCCTCAATCCGCTTGTCCATCTGCGGATCGCTGGCGAGGAGGAAGTCCGAGTAGACGGGCAGGTCGGGGAAGAGAGCGGAGAGGGAGAGGGCGATGCTGGCGTCGTCGACATTGCTGAGCGCTCGAGGGTCAACCAAAGTAGCATCGACGCCAAGCTCGAAGACTGGTGCGCGAAGGGCGATGAGGTTCTGGATGTGCATGGCGGCGGCGGCGTGAGAGGCTTGCCGTTGCGCGTCGGTCTGCGGCTGGCTGGCGCGGGATGCAGAGCCGGGAGTGGCTGGTCGAGCTCCTGCTGCCAGTGCTGCTGCTCGTGCGGGCGTCGAGACTCCATCGACCTTCGGCGGCGCTGGCTTGGCGGGAGTGCCAACTCGCGATGCGCTGTTCGAAGGGTCGTCCGCCTCGCCATCCGCATCCGCATCTGCATCACCGTCGGCATCGACCGCCTGCTCTGTCTCTGCTTCTCCATCCGCATCTACCGATCCATCCGCATCGAGGTCCATCTCGGCGCCCGTCGACGAATTGGTGCGAGAAGCGAGAGTGCTGGAGGAGCCAGCTTCGGCGTTGGTTTCGGGGAGGAGGTTTGGTGGTGAAGTCTTGACGCAGAGGGAGGGGCGTTCTTCCGGCGAAGCGCGATGCCAGGCCTTGACCGAACGAGCGAGGTTGTAAGCTGTGGCGACTTTCCAGCGATGCTCTTGACGGAAGTCGGTTTGTAGCCAGCGCTGCAGGGAAGCGACGAAGTCAGCTCTCTGTTCTCGTCTAGTAGAGATCAGAACTTCGACGCACCATCTCGTCCATCAGGTGATCCCAGTGCGCTTTCGGCACGAGGCCTACTCGCTGCTTCTTGGGCTGCCGGAACGACCAAGCCTTCTCCGCCTTGAGCTGCTCGATCTTCTCGAACGCTCGGATCGCCCTCAGCTCCTCCAGTCCAACCTGCGAGCAAGCGCAAAACGAAGGAAGCAAATCAGCTCGGCGTTCGTCGACTCGGCTCGGCTCGGCGCTCCTCCCTCCTCGAGGAGAGAGGAAAGCGTATACCAACTTACCGACCAGTCATGCGTACTCAACACATTATGCACCCTCTTGCCCCTCCCCAAAAAGTTCTTCGCACCCGTATGCATCGCCTTGGAGTGCATCTTGTAAAGATCCGGCGGCGGCAGCTGATTCGCCTTCTCCTTGCCCTTCTTCCTCACACTGCTATTGAGCCTATTCCTCAGCACCTCTGCCGGTAGTTCGGGGAGGGAGGCGGCGTAAGTAGAGGAAGTCTCGGGGATGCCGAAGAGGGAGGTGTAGGGTGCTGTTGGGGGGATGATGGAGCTGAAGGGGAGGGGAGAGGTAGGTGATGCGCCGCCGCCGGCGAGGAGGGAGGGCGAGATGGTCGTTGGTGAGGGCGGTTGCGGGGTCGTGGCGAGGGGAGCGAGCCCAGGAGAGGGAGTAGGAGGAGCCGGAGTGACGCCGTAGGGGAGGGCCGAGGTGGAGGCAAGGGGAGTGGTCGCCTCTGGTGCTCCTGCCGCTTTGGCAATAGCGGTGCCGAGTAGAGTAGCAGCTACAGCCTTGGGGCTCCCTCCTCCGCTGTCCGAGTTGGCCGCCGAGGGAGGTTCGACAACCATAATCGGAGGCTGTAGAGCGGGGGTGACGGTGCCGGTGGTGCCCGAGGGAGTAGCGTCTGTCTCTCCTTCTGCATCGGCATCTGCATCCCCCTCGGCGTCGGCATCGGCGTCGGTGGTGGTGGTGGAATCGACGTCCATGCGATTCGAGCCGGCGGTGGCAGCGGCCGAAGTCGAGGCGGTCTGAGATGGCGGTGGGGAGGGGGAGAGTGGTGGCAGAGTGAGGTCGAGTGAGGTGAGACTGTAGCAGTACAGACAGATCAGCTCCGTCGCGTCGTCGCGTCCCTCCTCCGCCGAGCCGAGCTATGGAGACTCACCTCTCTGCGGTATCATGCTGCCTAATAAACTCCCTCAATCCTTCCTCATCGTCCACCTCCATCCTCTCTCCCTCATCCTGCTTGTTCTGAGCAGCAGCAGCGGCCGCTCTCCTCCCACTGCTCCTCAACCCGCTCCTCACCCTCCCCGCTTCGAACCTAGCGGCCTGCTCCTTGTCCTTGACAGCATAGTACAGCTTCGTTAATTGTTCTGTTCGAGAGCCCTGCACCGTCCTACAAGCACGGGCAGAGAGAGAGTGAGTGTAAGCGCGAGGATCGCTCTGGATCACAACACTCAGACGAGGGGCGAGGCCAGTCGGGCTGGGAGAGAGATGGGGTACAGCAAGACGTACGCCAATTTGGACTCTTGCGGCTTGAGCGCTTCCACCTGAATCTCCTCCATCGTCAACGGATCCGGCAGCTATCAAGTTACAGGCGGGTCAGCTGCTGCCCGCTCTCCTCGACGGCCAAACACGTCGCTTCAAGCTCGCTTACCTCGGCTACGGCGCTCGAGAGGGCTTGAGGATCCATCAGAGGGGAGCAGTAGGGCGTGGGATTACCCTACAGCGAACGATCGGAGGGCAGCGCGGCGATTGGCCAAGCTGGGGGAGCGGAGAGGGAGGCGGGCGAGCAAAGTTGTGCTAATCGGCCGTGCTAATCGTCAATTCCGAGTTTCTTAGTTGATTTGTAACGGGGTAATTCGCGAGGCTTGTTTCTCGCTCTTGCTGCAGTGCAGCACAGAGGAAACGAATGCGCATAGCAGTAAAAGGGCAAAGAGGAGAGAGAGAAACCGGAGTAGGTCTAAGGGCAGAGGAGAGAGAAGGGGAGGAGGAAGCAGCGCCGACTCGGCGCCGAGTTCGAGATCAAGGAGGGGGTATGCTAGATCAGAAGGCAGAGAAAAGGGAAAGAGAGTCCATTCGTTTTCAATTCGTCGAGAGGTCGAATCTACTGAGCTCTGCTCTTGCTGTGTAGGGACGAGAGAAGCGAAGGGGTCAGCATCGGCGCCGACCGAGAGACGAGAAGCAGCAACGACGAACCGGTAATCCGCCTCAGCCTGCACACTAGCCTCCTCAATCTCTCCCTGCACGCTCGCGAGGGCCTGTTCAATCCGAAACATCCGCTGATCAGCTCTCCATCTCTCCATCTCAGCCTCTTGGTCTTCAGCCCCGAACTCACCTCAGCCGCCTCAGCATAGAACTGCTGCTGCGCCTTGACCAACGCGGCAATGTTCCTGATGGGCTCGGGGTTGTCGAGCACCGAGCGCATGAGGTTGATGGCCTCTTCGGTGGCGTTGACGAGCTTCTCTTCGGCGGCTTCCACTGTCGGGAGTGAGGGAGGGCGGCGATGATGGGAGTGATGAGGCGAGGGAGTGTGCGTGATGAGGAAGGCGAGAAGGAGATGTGCGAGGGTGGTAAAGGGGAGAGAGAGGATGATCAGCAATGGACACGCAACAGAGGAGCGAGCGCCGACACTCACCCTCCAGCCTAGCTTGCTCCTGACGGGGTCCACCAGTAGCGCTCTTGAGAGTTCCCCTCAGAGCATCGAGAGAGATCCTACAAGTCGAACGATCTGTCAGCTCAAGTTTCTGAGGGAGGCGCTTCGCAGACCGAACCCACCTCGCAGCCTTGACGTTCTGCCTCGACTTGATGGCGGCCTGCAGCGACGAGTTGAGGGTCGCCGACCAGGGCTGCAGGAAGTTCTTGGCAATCTCCTCATCCTGGATGGTCCTGCATTCTCATCCGAAGACCGATCAGCTTCCCCTCCCGAGCTCGGCGCAGCCTTATCGGCCGGCGAGTGAGCTCACCTAGCGCTTCCGACCTTGTCCTGCACGACGGCGTAGGTCTTGAGCACGTTGGCGAGACGACCAGGACCGACTTCAACTGCTCCGGAGGCGGAAGCGCGCGAGAGGGCGTGAGGGAGCGTCTTTTGGACCTCGACGGGCTTCTGCTCGGCGTTCGGAGGAGAGGGTCAGCGGGACTGTCTTGCGAGCAGTCGGAGGGACGGAAGAGCAAACCTCGGCGACAGCGGGTTGAGGGAGGTTGGTTCCTGTAGTTCGACCACAGATCAGCTTATCGCTCAACAAGCCCCCACCTCACGAGAGGACTCGCCCTTGGTAGCAGCAGCGGCCCAGTAGCTCAAGTTGTGAGCGAGGGATCCCCCAATCTCGGCGACCGATTCGTTGATGTGCACAGGGTAATCATAAGCGCCCTCGTAAGACTTGGCGACCTTGAGCAAGTTGAGATGGGCCGTGCGGAGGCCGTCGACCCTGCGCTCCAAGTCGAGGTACTCTTGGGGCAGTTCGGTGATGTCGTCGGTGCCTACGCCGCCCGTCTTCTCCTTGACGGTCTGTTGGAAAGTAGCGAACCCCCTCGAGAGCTTGGTTCCCGTCGAGTTCAAGTCGACAGACGCGGCGGCTCCTGCTGCTGCTCCGGCTGCTTGCGAGGCAGCTTGGGTGACGGAAGCTTGAAAGGTTTTCCACGAGTTCATGTTGGTGGTGTTGGGAGCTGTTGCAGAGTGAGATGTAAGAGAGAAGAGGGAGGGACGGACACGGTTGGATGAGAGAGGGAGCGTCAGCACCGCGGTACCCGGTGCAAGAGGTAGCAGCGTAGAGTCTGATACAGCTGTAGCTCAGCAGAGGGAAGGTAGAGCTAAAGACCTACAGAAGTAGAAGCTGAAGAGTAGCGAGTGACAGGCGGGAGTTGAAGAGCTGCTGGCTTGCTTGGTGCTCGTAGCAGCTCGTAGCTCGTCGTCGACAGACTTGGCGCTGCTTCCCACTTCTCTCTCTCTCTCGTTCATCTCGTCTCGTCTCACACGCTACAGCTACAAGGCTACACATCCTCAGACAGCCTCATACCGTCCTACAGCCCATCGCCTACTCGCTCTCCCTCTCACCTCTCCGCCGCCGCCATGTCGTCTCAAACTGGCTTCGACTTCTCCAACAACCTCCGCAACAACACCCTCGGCCAGCGTAACCTCGCTCTACCCAAGGTGAGCTCTCGCACCGCTTACTATACCGGATAACAGCTCCGGTGCGACACAGCAGCAACGAGGATGAGGCGGCCTCACTAGAGCTACAAGCTCAGCCGAAGACAGTGAAGGGCTGTAGCTTGGTCGAGGAGCTCGGGGTAACTCTGTAGCGCTCTACGCTGCTCCCTGCTCCGGGTGTTGCTCATCTGCACCCTCTTCACAAGCTCAGAGGGGACGCGTATGCGGCTTACGACGTCCTCGTCTCAGGCTGCACCTCAACTAAGCGCTCAGCACCAGTGCAGCTCGCTGACCATCTCCTACTATATTCTACAGGCCACCTCGACCGGAACGACTATCGTAGGATGCCTCTTTGATGGTGGAATCGTCATTGGCGCAGACACGCGTGTGAGTAGCTCTGCTTCGGCTCTAGAGCTGTAGCCGAATCTCTAAGGCCGTCGGCTGATCGCAACCTATTCTACGACTCTACAGGCCACCGAGGGACCCATCGTCGCTGACAAGAACTGCGAGAAGGTGCGTTTCGAGTCGGCGCGAGCTGAGGACGTGCGAAGCGCCGAGGTGGGATGATGGCTGACCCTGCTGCTTCCAAACAGATCCACTTCATCTCCGAGTCAATCCGCTGCGCCGGTGCTGGAACTGCTGTGCGTACCAGTCTCACCACGCTGCTGGGCGATTTCGAGCGAGCTGGAGCTGACCTCTCCTCCGACCTGCTCCTCTTCCGCGCCCTTCCCCAATCCTCTATCCTCCACACCGCCCTCCTCGCCGCCTCTCTACTGCCCGTCCTCTCCCACCCCCTCACCCCCTCCATCTCGCTTCACCCCGGTTCTCTCGCTCGCAGGCCGACACCGAGTTCACCACCGCCCTCATCAGCTCCAACATTGCCCTCCATGCCCTGTCGACGGGAAGGAAGCCCATGGTCGTCACTGCCATGACCATGCTGAAGCAGATGCTCTTCCAGTGAGTCTTGCTTCTTCCTTCCTTGGAAGAGATCGAGGTATCGGCGGTCGCTGATCCTCGTCCTCCTCCTCTCCCCTCTCCCCCTCCATCCACCCTCCTCGCTTAATCTTCCTCCTCTCCTCGACATCCTCCTCATTCCTTTTCCACCCTCCTCACCACCACCACCACCACCACCAGACACCAAGGCCAAATCGGCGCGGCCCTCGTCCTCGGCGGCATCGACGCCTCAGGCCCCCACCTCTACACCATCGCACCCCACGGCTCGACCGACAAGCTCCCCTACGTAACCATGGGCTCCGGTTCCCTCGCCGCCATGGCCGTGTTCGAATCCTCCTGGACGCCCAAAATGAGCAGGCAAGCCGCCATCGACATTGTCTGCGAGGCGATTGAGGCCGGAATTTGGAACGATCTGGGGTCGGGAAGTAATGTCGATGTGTGTGTCATTGAGGAGAAGGGGACCGAGATGTTGAGGAATTATAGGACGCCGAATGAGAAGGTCAAGAAGGAGAAGAGTTACAAGTGGAGGAGGTGCGTTTCTACTCTCCCCCCTTCCTTCCGCATCTCTTGCGTCGATTGGAAGCTGACCTATACCTCGACGAACACACAGGGGAGTCACCGCCTGGACCAAGGAGGAGGTCAAGCACTTTGTCGTTGCCGAGGAGGTCGTCGTCGCTGGCGGCAAGGTCTCGGGGCCAGAGGGCACGGGCGCGGGAGCCGCCATGGAGGTCGATGCTTGAGTAGAGCTCTGCCGTTCATCGTGATGTGAAAGAGGGCTTCGATTTCTTGTGTACTCGTAGATTGGGGTGGAGAGCGGAGAGACGAGAGAGGCAAGGCTCGGCGTTCGTTCAAGCTCGCTTATCGCAGGTCCAGCTCAGTCGCTCGAGTGTTACTGTGCACGTATCGTTGTTTCTTACGGCTCAGCTAAGCTACAAGCAGCTCGACGTATCCTCCTCGTCTCTCCACAGCGACTCGTCTCTGCTCGCCGAGCCCTCACTGCGCAAGAATGACGGTCAGTCGAACCTGAGAGGAGGCTGAGCGCATTGCGAGACTCACCTATGCATCTCTCATAGCTTCTTGTCACGCTGCGAAGGTCCTCGAGTCAGCGAAGCGTTCCCAAAGCGAGAAGCGAGAAGAGCGTACTCGAAAGCGAGTCGGTCGTTTCGGCGGTGGTCTTCTCGTGTTCGTCGACACTCTCCTCGCGGTCGGCGGCAGTCTCTTCCTCCAGCTTGGCGACTATGGTTTGAGTCAAGAGGTCAGCAGCAGCTCCACCTACTCGAAGCGGACAAAGTCGACGCACCGAGGCCCATCGCGATCCGCTTCTCCTCGCTCCAGAGGTGCGCCCATTGCTCGCTGTCCTCGGCGTCGAAGTCGAAGGGGGGATCCGAGTCATCAGTGCTGATTGCCGAGTGTGAGCCGTCGGAGTGCCACATGTAATCGCCGCGGCAGATGCACCGATCTTGTAGAGGGACGTCGTAGCGAGATCGGCTTCGCCTTTGGAGGAGGCACGAGGGAATTGGCGCAGGAGTTCAATCGCACTCAGTGAGCTTTACTCTCCTACATCCTCTCTCCCCCCGCGCCGCGAGACTTCCGAGTCCGGCGGGTTTTTCCCTTTCTTCTCCCATCGCCGAGCCCGTCTCGCATCCGGCTTCCGAGCTAAGACAGCGCCATTGCCTTTGCAGCCTGTACCTCATCAAGTCGATCACATCAGTCAGCCTCTCGGCCATGATCGCCACCTTCCCTCTCAGACAAGTTCCCTCGCAAGGCCGGCGCCTTTGTGTCGAGTGAGTTCTTTGTTCTCCGAGAGCCAAGGTTGAGGAGCTCAAGTCGAACTCGTCCCTCGACAGCTTTTGAGCTCCGTCCGCATCGTCGTCTCCTCTTGTCGACATCGTCGGATCCTGCAGCTAGTCTAGTTGCCTTGACAAGGTACGTCTCCTCTTGCCCGCCTCCGAGCGAGCTCGAGCTGACCTTAGACGCCCTCTCCTTCGCCACAGCTCTCGCTCGTTGGTTTCGGTCGCTGCACTTTCTTTCTGCCTGTTTCGCGCCTTCACAACAGTGCAAAGGTGAGCTTTCAGCGCGCTCCTAGCCTCTCAGTCGAGCCGAGCCCAGCTCACACGACTTCCTTTCCCTCGTCGCAGATCGTYGCCCGTCGACTCTCACGAGCCTGATCAAGGACTCGTATTCGCTCGCCATCTCTCAGGTGCGCGCAGCTCATTCTCCTAGGCCTGTTGTACCGTCTCTAATCGCTCGCCATCTCTCAGATCGAGCCGGTTTTTGACTTCCCACCCTCCTTCCCTTCTTTTCTCTCTTTATCTCACACTTCCTTCGCCTCTCGGCTCTCTCTCCCT
>BCKL01000003.1:1115216-1131900 GCA_001600635.1 Leucosporidium creatinivorum | reverse complement strand
TCCTTCCCTTCTTTTCTCTCTTTATCTCACACTTCCTTCGCCTCTCGGCTCTCTCTCCCTTGGCTCGGTCTCATCTCCCCTTCTCAGTCTCGCTCCCCTTCTCGTCTCGGCTACTCTCGTTGACCACGGGGCGGACAGTTTCCCTGCAGGGGCAGGTTTCACTGGCCCTCCGTATAGTTTTATCAACTTGTAGTTTTTATCAGCTCATCGAAATGTACGGCAGGCCGCCCAATTCAGCTACATCTCCCGCCTCGCGTCGTGAACGGCTTCAACGAGATTGGAGGCTGGCCGTGCCCCCAATCCTGGTAGCCTCCGAGCGTATTGCAGAAGCACGCTCTCTCGGATCCAAGACACGAGGCGGATCTCTCCTCCGATATGGCTCCCACCGTTCCCCAGGCGCCGGGATCGTTCGAAGCGAAGACGATGCCGAGGCGAGTGCAGGTCGATTTGAGCTCGTCGGCCCATTCGTGCTCTACAGGGTCGGCTGAATGGTCGTCGCCATAGTGCGTTTCAGGCCTCACGCCATCGTTCACGTCGATGGAGAAGATCTCAAGGGCCGGGTGAGTCTCCACGAAGTGTTGCAGGACTTGAACAATCGCCGAGTCCTTTGTGACGTCGACTCCCTCCTTGGTAATAGTGAGGAAAACTCGTTTGACGCTCAAAGTCAGGTCCAAGAGCTGCTCGGCCGACTCGGCGTCGACAGTGAGCTCGAGAACTTCCAGCGACGGTAGCATCCTCTCGCCGAGAGCCTCGCAGCCCGCCGGCAGCGACGCCCCCTCGCCCAGCGAGAGCCAGCGCAGCGAGGGGAGAATGCAGGAGATCCCGCTGACAATTGACGAGGGAGAGATCTCGCTGTCTGAGGGTGGCTGCCAGCTCAGGATTGACTTCTTCGTGATAGAGAGCAGTTGCAAAGAGGCGGAGGAGTCGGCGATCCAACTCAACGCTTGTTCCTCCAGCGTCAAAGGCACAGCGTGGAGCACAAGCTCCTTCAGTTTCCATCGGGTCGGGACTGGCGGGGAACGGTAGAGCACGTTCTCGAGCTCGACAAGGATCAGTCGTGCGAGGTGAGGGAGAGCGTCGGCGAGGGTGGAAGCGGCGTATCGGTCGAAGTACGGGAAGTGCTTGAGGTGAAGGGAGGTTATGTTGGAGGGAAGGTGTACAGTCGAGATGAGGGTATATTTGAGGCAGAGAGTGTGGACGTTGCGGCAGGCGTTCAGCATTTGTTGCTGCTCCGGAGTCGAGAGACCACTCGGGAGGGCAAGGATCTGCACCGCACCGCCCAAGTCGTACTTCGAGATCAGTTCGTATGACTGTGGCGAGTGTTTGGCTGAGTTGTAGGTGGCGAGATCCCGAGCGAAGAAAGGAAGGGCGAGGGCGTGGAAGGCTTTGCTGACCGAGAGGAAGGGGCGGAAGGCGAAGACGAAGGGGGCGTCGTCCGCGCTGTCCCAGGTTTCGAGGAGAGTGAGGGCATGAACGGGTGGGACGTCCTCGTAGACGAGCTCGAGGATAAGCTTGATGAGCTCGGCGGGGAGGGTTGGCGCCATCTGCGCTCGGTCATGAGGTGGTGAAGGTCAGCAGGGGGAGCGAGTGTGGACGTGAGCGGTTGTTAGCCGCATCAATGTTCTGCGTGTCTCGTCGCTGTGATGCAACAGCTTGCGCTTGCTCGACGACTGGCTACTCCGTCCAGTCCGACTCAAGTTCTCCCGCCGCTGGCACGCAACTCCGACTCGCCAACAGCAGAAGCAACGGGCAGATAGATCACCTTGGTATCTTCCTCAATACCCAAGCAGCAGCAACGATTTCTGAGCAACTCCTTCCAGCAGCAGCACGCGTTCCGTCTGTCCAAGCTTCGAAAGCGGCGAGCGAGCGAGCGAGAGGGAGGAGGGGCGAGGCTTAGGTGTAGCTGAGCTGTAGTTTTGTAGCTTTGATCCTACGAGTCGAGAGCTGTCGAAGCGAGCGAGACGAGTAACGAGTTGCGGGAAGAGAGCAACAGACGCTCGCCCCTTCTGAGCTCGGTCCTTTCTCCCCCACTCGGCGCTCGAGCCCTCTGCACTGCGCAAGAGGGGCTGTAGAGTTGCAGGACAGTAGCTGTAGCGGTCTGAGGCTGAACTGATAGCTGCTCGAGCTCTGCTTTACAACAGAACAGCTCTCAGTCCAACGCCGAGCTCTCCCTCAAGGCCCAGTCTCGAGTCGATTCGCCTCTTGTCCTCCTGCCACATCTTCGTCTCGTCGCTTCGCCTCTCCGAATCGCACAGCCAAGGAGCAGCCAGCCGAAACTACCAGCAAGAAGGGTAACCGCTCTGGTGCAGCTCGCCGCCGCCTCAAGAAGGAGAGAGACCTCGCCGCCCAACTCGCTCAACTCGCCGTCAGCGACAACGAGCAGCCTCGCCTCCCCGCCGAGCTAGTCTACCGCATCCTCCGACTCGCTGCACCCGTTATCACCGACTTCAACGAGCTCAAAGGACCTGCTGGCATGCAGCGCAACCGCTTCCTCAGGGCCGCCTCGCTCGTCTGCCGACTTTGGAAGGACGAAGCGCAAAAGCTGCTGTGGGAGTGCGTCACGATCAGGAGCGACGAGGGTGCAAGGAGCTTCCTCTTGAGCAAGGACATGGGAAGGCAGGCCAATGTCCTAGTCGTATCGCCCCCCGAGGAGGAGACGGTCGAGGATTTGCTCGTCGGCGAGCTGCTGGCGACCTCGAACGGAGTCAAGGCGATCGCATTGGCGGGGGTAGCAGCAGTGACAAGGAGGAAGCGCTCGAGAAACCAGGAGCACCTCACCTTCCCCGAGGTTCTCTGCTCCTCCGCCCTCCTCGGTGAGTCCCCTCTTCGACTTGAATGCTTCGCAAGCTCACAGTCCCGACGCGCAGACCTCAAGCATCTCGAGCTTCACCACTCTATCGAGTACTCCACCGAATGGGCTCCCCTCCTCCATCGCCGACTTCCCTTCCACCTCGATAAGCTCACGTTTGAGGGCGACTGGCAAGAGCGCGAAGATGCCGCGCCTCAAGTTCTCATCGTCGGCCTCCTCAACAACACCGCCAGAGACGTAACGCTTCGTCTCCGTGTCATCCAATTGCTGGATCACCCAAACTTCCACATCCCCCCCTACACCTTCCTCGGCGTCCACTCGCGCTCGGAGTCGGACTCGGAAAGCGACATCAACTCTGGTTCAAATCGCGGATTTCCCTTCAAGCGCAACTTGGTCACGAGCCTACGCCTACGCATCAACGACCCGAGCATCTACGAGTCCGAACAGACTGGTCCTTCCCTCGCCAAGCTCCTCGGCCGCTGCGCCGCTCTCCAGCATCTCAGGACCGACTATCCCCACCGCCTGCTGTTCGACGCACTTCCCAGCCCACTCGATACTCTCACTATCGTCAACCCAGACCCGTACGACTGCGACCGACTCGTTCAATGCCTTCAGACCGGCGTCAAGAGCTTGAAACAGCTCAAGTCGCTCGAGATCGCCCTTCCTGAGGACGACGCGGAGAGGGAGATGGACGAGGTTGAGTATGAGCCGGAGAGACAGGCGCTGAGGGAGGAGTGCCGTCGGCGCGGGATCAACTGCTTCAACACCGCGAGTAAGCTGATGCCGTCGTCGTCTCGGCGCTCTCCAAGCTGACGAGTTCTGCTACTTCTAGACTTGACGCCGGACGACTACGGCGGTGATGACACATACGGAGGAGACTACCCGGGCAGCTACGACGACGAGGAGGACTTTGCCTGGGCAGGGTGAGCGATTGCGTTCGGCCTTGGAGTAGGGTACTAGGGAGGACACCGTGCTTAGCTGGATGTGATCACCTGTTCGTAGAACCGAGCTCTCTGGAGTGCGAGGAAGGTGCGGATACACCTGCGAGCTCTGAACGCCACCGCTCCATCGCAAGTCTTGCGAGCGAACCTTTCCTCTATCGCCGAAGCCGACTCCGAGCAACCTCACGCAGACACGTCAACGCTCGAAGTCGACACCTAAGCATACTCAACCTCGATGCAGAGATGTAATATGCAACGCTGAGCACCGAGGCCATCGTCGCTGGCGGGTACAACCTCGAGTTGCGAGGTTTCGGCGATGATTTCGCGAGCCTCAGCAAGCTCCTCAAGGCGGCGTAGCGCCTTCCCGTGTTCGCAGCAGCATCTGGTATAGCACTCAGACCTATCGCCACACTTCCTTCGCTACATAGGAGCCGTTCCAGCAGCTCAGTCGTCCGCTCGCAAGGAAAGGGGCGATCGCCGAGCTGACCTTGCTGCCCAATAGGCAGGCGCTGCAGGTCGAAAGGACTTGACACGCTGTCAACACCGCTTCGTCGCCGTTGCCGATGGGCGACGACGCTTTCGGCGTTCGGCCTGAGAGCCAAAGTGGAGGTCGCATCGCTCTTGCTCCTTCGCCTCACCCTGCTTGATGCGCTCGTTCGCCCAGGCTCTCCGCCGACCACTCGCTATTGCTACTGCTACCATGGCCGTCACCGCCCCCGTTGTCGTCTCAATCCCAGCTCAGAGCGTGCACGAGGGCAAGGAAGAGGCAGGAGGGCTCCCTCCGCTCGCTCATCACAAGAAGAACGGAGGCTTTGTGAACCCATGGGAATCATTCACCGTGAGTCTACTGCTCCCTCGCTTTCTCCGATGGCCCTCCGAACGCTGTACATAACGCTGACCCTCTGCGCGCGCGCGAACTGGTCGCAGGATCAAGGGATAACGCCCTTCACGCTGTGGCAGATGTGGCGCGATTGGCAATCTCACCCAGCTAGTACAACCCTGCTTCTATGTAGGCCCTCGCTGACTCCTCAATGTATCGCAGATCCCGCCTCCCGAGCTGCTGCCGCCCATTGTCCCCGTCGACTGGGGGAGATCCGCCTCTGCTTCTGCTGCTGAAGCCGCCGCCTGCTCCAAGGATATCAAAGCGACCTGGCTGGGTGAGCAATCCAATCTCAAGCGCCCTCGGACACGCCTTCGGCCAGCCTCCCCAAGCGCCGACTCTCGCTAACGCCGAATCTCTGCTTACAGGACACGCCTGCTTCCTCGTCGAATGGCCTACACCTGAAGGAGCCCCTCCTGGAACCCGTGGAGCTCGGGTCCTCTTCGACCCCGTCTTCTCGAACCGCTGCTCACCGTCGCAATGTGAGCCGAGTCTTTCGCGGGGGCCTTTCGCCCGAGCTGACCGTACAGGCAACAGACATCGGTCCTGCTCGAGTGACCAAGCCTCCCATTGATCTCAAGGAGCTCCCTCATGTCGACGCCGTCGTCATCTCGCACAACCACGTTCGTCGTGCTCCTTCCTTAACGCCGAGCTTTCGCTCACAGTTGCTCCTGATGAAGTACATATCACTAACTCTCCTCGCAACAGTACGATCATCTCGATGTCACTACACTTAAGCACATCGCTTCTCAGCCTCAGGGCTCCGTCCACTTCTTCGCCCCCCTCGGCAACGCCTCTTGGTTCACGGCGACAATTGGCGTCAAGCAAGAGCAGGTCACCGAGCTTGACTGGTGGGGCGAGAGGGATCTCAAGGTCAAGGTTGGCGAGGGAGAGGGAACAGAGACTCAGCTGAGGGTTACCGCTACGCCCTGCCAGCACGTGAGTCCCCATTTCGTTCTGCTCGTCGCCTCCCGAATTGACCATTTGCTCTCTGCAGTTCACCGGCCGTGGCGTGCACGATGTGAGGTTTCGACTAAAAGAACATGCTTGAAAGCTAGCTGCTGACCTCTCTGCCTCCTCAGCGCAACGATACGCTCTGGGCAAGCTGGGCGGTCTCGTCGCCGACCGGCGGAAGCGTTTGGTTCGGCGGCGACACGGGTTACAAGAGTGGTGAGCACTGGTCTTGGTGATAATCGCACTCCTGCCCTATTGCTGAACCCGTCGCACTCGTCCAGTCCCTCGTGGAGCGACCACCGAGGAAGGCCTGCCTGTCTGCCCCGCCTTTGCCGAGATCGGTCGTCGTTTCGGCGGCTTCGACTTCGCCTGCATCCCTATCGGAGCTTACTCTCCTCGCTACTGTGAGCTCTCATCCTCCCCTTTGTCCCGCTCGACGGGTACAGGCTCACTGACGCCTTCCTCGCTCGGCGCTCTCTCGCCTTCTTCCCGCCTTCACAGTCATGTCGAAGGTCCACTGCTCACCCGAGGACGCTGTCGAGCTTCATGTAGCCGTCAAGAGCAAGAAGAGTGTTGGTGCGTCCCATCTCTGACCTCAAGCCGTCCCCGAGGCGATGCCTTTCGAGCTCGGCGCCTCTGCTACTCGGCCGGGACGCCCTTAGACCCCCTCGACTGACCTCGGGATGTTTTTGATCGTCTTCAGGCATTCATTGGGGCACGTGGGTCCTCACGGATGAAGAAATGACCGAGCCGCCGAAGCGCCTGCGTGCCGCGTGCGAAGTTAAGGGCATCACGCCCGAGCAGTTCGGCGTTTGCGCTATCGGTGAGGCCTTGACGCTATCGAACCTTCTCCGGCTTTCTTACAAGCTGCTACAAGACGCGCCGCGCTGACCTGATCTGCCTCTCCTACAGGCGAGACGATTCGCATCACTCCCTCGGCGACGGCGTAGACTTTCTTTCCCCTAAGCAGCCTCTTGTAACACTACATACGTACCGCAGACCTCACCACAAACGACAGCATCACATGCTTGAGAGTAGTCGACGCGAGTGAGAGCGCTCGACTCGGCGCTCCTCTGCGGGGCGTTTCGAAAGAGCAAGCTCGCAGACTCGCTGAGCATCGCCGTAGGCCGATAATCAGGTGTAGGATTGGGTGCAAGAAATCAGGTACACAACAAACGAGATCGGAAGACACAGAGCACAGACGAATCCTAAGAGACTCCCCTCCATCACCACCCATCCTTGTTGCCGAAGCGCCTATACTCCTCCAGCCTACAGTCGCTCGTCGAGTCCTTCCCCAATCCAACTACTGAGGGAACCGCTGCTGCTCCATCAGGCTGCGCGCCGAGCGAGATGCGGAACCATCCTCCCGAATGAGTGACAGCGATGATTTGAGCTTCCTTGGTCGGCATCGGAGGGGGCGGAGGCGTGTAAGAGGCAGAAGAGCGACGCTGTTGCTGCTGCTGGTACTGCCGCCGAAGGTTCTCCTTCCCTCCTCCCCCTCCTCCAGCACCACTGTCGGTCCGCTCGCGCTCCTTGCCCTTCCTGCTCTCGGGCGAATCGGTGCGCTGCATCGTCGGCGAAGGGGCGGGGACGGCGGAGGGAGGTGGCGGTGGCTTCTCGACTTCGATCCATGCGCAGATACAGATGTCGTCTTCGATGGTAGGGGTGGCGGTACGGCGGGGCTCGGAGGGATTGGAGAGGGAGAAGGGGAGACGAGAGGTAGGAGGCGCGGGAGGAGGAAGGCGAAATTGGGAATGGGACCATTCGGAGGAGAAGTACTTGGGTAGATAGGGCTTGAGGATGTCGAACTGCTTTTGCCGAGGAGATCTGTGTTGTTGAAGGTCAGCAAGGCTACGAACTCGACGAACTCGAAGCGCCGAGCTGCAACTCACTCCGACTCCGCCTCAGCTTTCCGCTTCTCATCCCGCGTCGTCGTCAAGTCCCACACATGCACCGTTCCCTTATCGCTGCTGACACACAATGCTCCTCCATCCTTTCTGAACGCAATGCCAAATATCTCCGCCGAGTCGGTGCCCCTTCGCAGCTCCTTGACGAGATGCGACGACTGGGCGTCCCAGACGCGGACGAGGGTGCCCTTGGAGGAAGCTGTCGCGAGCATGGATCCCGAGGGAGTGGTAGAGAGGGCTGAGAGTGGAGTGGTGTGGGCGAGAATGATGGAGACGGAGGGGAAGGGTGTGGTTGAGGGGTCGTGGGAGGGCGCCGGAGGGAGGGGAGGGTAGCTTGAGTCGAGGGGGGGAAGTCGGACGAGCTGCACTTGACCAGCTTGACGTCCTGGGAAAGCGAGGAGCGAGGATCCTTCCTCTGTAGCGAGAGCGACCAGACCTGGTGACCCCGCGCCGCAAGTCAGCTCGGCCTCAGTGGCGAACAAGTGGGCTACAGCTCACCAGTTGGATTCGGTGTAGTCTCGTAGAATCCCTCACGCCATACTCCTGCACCTCCCTTGCCCAGCACAAAGACAATGACCCGCCGTCTGAGCACCACCACCAGCCGATCCCTCCTCGCCGCCAATCCTCGCACATCCTCCCGGAACTCGAGCTCTGCTACGGTACGGCCGAGCTTGTCGTCCCAGAAGAGGACCTTGTTCGGCGGGTACAGCGGAGAGGGAGGACCGCCGACGAGGAAGAGCAAGTTGGACTGCTCGAGCGGCAGCACGATGCGGAGTGAGCCGTTCGGGAATTCTGCAGCGAGTGAGCATTAGTGAAGAGCTACAGAGCCTGATATTGCTGCTACGCACCTCGCCTGCTCAGCACCTCGAGCGGTTCAGTCCTGTAGACGACCCAGCCCTCTGTTGTGGCCGTTGCGAACGAGCTCGAGCCTGACGAGTTGAAGGAGACGCCTAAGATGGGTGACCGAGCTTCGTCGGCTAGCGTGTGAGCGGGTAGATGTAGCGCCATCGTCCCCCTCCTAATCGAGTGAGTCGAGGTGGAGCGATGAGGCGGGAGGGAGAGAGGTCGCTCGCCGCTTCGTTTCAAGGCTCTCATTTAGTGGCATGCTCTCCTTCCTGATGTAGATACGTGTGGGTTGCAGGAGAAATCTATGCTAGCTGTACAGTCTATAAGAGAAGCTGCGAAAGAGATACAAGCACGCGAAAGGAGTCGACCCACAAATACAGCGAGAGAGAACTATCTACACAGTAGCAAGAGAAATCAAGCGGAGAGCATCGCAGATGGTGCCAGCAAGCTTGACGCCCGTCTTGGCGCAGACGGCAGCCAAACGGCTCACGTCGTCCTGTGGAGGGGAGCGCCGAGAGGTCAGGTTCGGCGTTCGTTTCCGGGCTGGAATCATCTGAGGCAGACGAGTACTCACCTCCTTCCTCCACCTCGACCACATGGGCACCTCTCCCGTCATCATACCTCTCCTGCCCACATTGACATCCACACCAATCTCCTTCAGCGTCGTCGGTTGCTCGTTGCTCTGCAGCCAATCGAGGACATGTCCGAGCAGCGGGTTGCGAGGGCCATGGAAGACGAGCGAGACGAGGGGGAGGTGCTGGAGTGTGCTGAAGAAGTTGGGAGTAATGGAGAGCTGAGAAGAGACGATGGCCAGGCGCTCGAGCGAGTGGAAACCAATGAGGGCGGCGTCGACATTGCGCTGTGGGGGGTTGATGAGGGTGAGCACGGAGCCGAGTGTCGACAGACAGAGTAGATAAGGCAACTAACCTCGTGGTAGCCCGTCGAAGTGAACGTGAGAGCGCGCAGGTTCTGCCTCGTAAGGTCGCCGAGCGAAATGAACACCCGATGAGCGTCGGTCGTTCCACTGCGAAGGTCCAGCTCGCGCAGACGGAGGTGCTCGAAGAAGGCCTCGAAGTCTATAGTACGAGAGATCAGTGACCGTGGCCCTCGCTCTCCTCGGTCAACACTGACCGCTCGAATGAGGCTCGGCGCTCATCGCCAGCTTCTCGATCCCCGACATGCACGGCTCGAACATCCCACTGGGCATGCCCGCCTGGTACCTCATGGGGGTCTTGATGTCCAACGTCTTGAGCGAAGGTGAGAGATGCAGATTCCTCAGCGCCGAGTAGTCGATATTGTCGCCCGAGCTGAGCTCGAGGGTCGTCGCCGATTGGAAAGCGGCCGAGGTCATGATCCTAGCGCTGAGGAGCTCTCCGGGGTTGCACCGCGTGATGCTGATCTTCTGAACGTAAGGCATGCCTTCGAACGCCTTGACGAAGGAAGCTTCGAGCCAGGCGCCTCCCGTGAAGTCGGCCTCCAGTCCCGAGCGACTCTTGGGCTCCTCCTTGATCTCAATCTTGTCGACCAGTAGGCCGAGGTAGGGAGTCAAGCTCAATTGCTCTCCCAGAGCCGCGAGCGTGATGTCCGAGTCGATGCGAAGGGAGCGATAAGCGTTTCGCCGGGCAAAGTCGAGGTGACCGCGAGAGATGGCGACGGCCGAGGGAGCGAGGTGGAGGGTCGAGTCATCCCATATTTGTGTGAGAAGCTCGGGTGGGAGGGTGCTGAAGACGTCGCAATGCTATGGAGAGAATTGGCGGACGTCAGTCGGCCTTGTTGATTCTTCGCGCGAAGGAAGCGCAGGGAAAGGGGAGGGGAAGGGCTCACCTCAACGGCAGCGAGGCTGTAGGGAGTCATTGATGTGCAGTGGTGTCTTTGGTGATGAAGACGGGAAAGATGGTGAACGATGGCGCAAGAGTTCGAACGTCTCTTGCGATGAAGTCGTCCCTGCTCCAAGCGAGGACTGGGGAGCCGAGGGTAGGAGTTCGGCGCTACTGAGGCGGCAGGAGGGTTGGATGTAGGAGGGTGAAGATGGCGGCAAAAGTGAGCAGAGATCAAGAGGAATCGAATGCGCTCCAAGTTGCTGAGCTTCCCACGGTCAGAGGACCTCTGAGGACGACCAGGGTGACCGCATGAGGCACAGCTCGGTTGAGATTGAAAGGGTCGTAAAGAGGGGTACAGGTCTACGGAGAGGTGCATGGAGACAGTTGAGGGGTAGAGAATGGATATGACTGAGTGTGCGTTGTTGATGCGGTAGGCGGAGGTGTGCGTCGGGGAGAGCGAGCGATGAGAGAGTGGGGAAGCCGAGCCGAGCAGGGGAGACCGGGAGAGGCAGGGAAATGCTGTAGGGTGTGGTAGGCGCGCGTTGCAGATCCATCAGAGTGTAGAGGGCTGATATCGTCGCTAGAGACGAGAGGGCGCGGTGAAGTAAGAGAGAGAGCCTGGACAAGGCCAATCTCGGAGACCTCGCGACGGCTTTGCCTTCGTTCGGCACTCTGACGCCGTACTGAGCTCTTTGAAGAGCTACAGAGCAGCTATACCACCTCTGGACGTCCCTCTATCCCGCTAAAACCCCTCTGCACCCTCTTCAGCCAGCTCGCAGAGCCGTCCCCACATCTTGCTCGCGGTCTTCTCCGTCGACATGTTGTGCAGCTCATGTCGCTCTTCTCACACCTTGAGCGTGTAGCCGAGTAGCTTTTGACCAGCTCCTAGCCGCCGCACAGGGTGCCGCTCCCGACGACCGACATGCAAGCAGGTCTCGGCGCTCCTTCGCATCAGGCAGCGCTGATGCGTGCTTTCGCTGTTCTCGCGATCGCTTCTTGGTACTGTCGGGCTCGCGAGACCATACAGCAAGTTCGCAGGGGCAACAGTGTAGATAGAGGAGAACAGGGATTGCAAGATAGAACAGCCGAAGGCTCGCCCGATGCTACAACGGAAGCGCTCCTTTGCCGGGCGGTCGATAGCAACGACGGGCAGTTGAACGCCGGAGCGCTGTTGATGGAGGTGTCGGGACCTATGGGCAAGCGACGATGCCTTTGATGAGCCTGATGAAGGAGGAACAGGGTCAGCGGCTGCGTCTCGGCGAGGACCTCGGTGCTTCCCATTCCGCCCAGCAACCACACAATCCTAGCAAGCACCTTCTCCTCAAGCTCGAGAGCTCCAGGAGACGTACCACTGGTAGAGCACTCAGTCCCGAAAGATGGTATGTCATGAAGTGTTTTTGCATTGACCCCCCGCCGACTAAAGCGTTTGAATGAGGGCCTCAACAATTTGGGTATATGATTCTTCGATCATCGTGAAGTACCAGTGAAGTAGCCCTTTAGGGCGTACTTGCTTTGGACGGTGGTGGCTGGTGGACGAGAAGCGAGCGCGAGCAGGAGAGAGAAGCTTACGAGTTCGGCGAGGGCACTGCTCGAGTAGAGACGGTCAAGCAGGGAGTGTCAAGAGATGCTAGTAGAGCGTGCCCAGTCTGCGGAGGGGAAGAGAGGTCAGCATGCAAAGCTTCTGATCTGAAAGATTTCATAACGCACCAAGAAGCGAGCAGGAGAAGGAGAGCCATTGCTGCCGAGCTGGCTGGAGAGCTGTCGACGAGTCGGCGAAGAGGAGGGCGAGAGAAGGAAGCGAGGAGGAGATGAAGGAAGGAGAGAGCCCTACGAAGGTCGAAGTTCAAGTTCACAGAGGCGAGATTGGAGGGAGCAACCGAAGCGAGAAAGAGTCGACCCCTTCGGCGGTCAGATTTTTTGCCCTCTCGTCTCCCGCTGGCTGGACTTGACGGTTTGACTTGTCCGATTTCGCCTATCTCGCTCCACTACTAAAGGTGAGCAGCAGCACGATTCTGTAGCTCGACACAGCTGACCCCAAGTACTCCCCTACAGATGGTCAGTTCTCTTTCCTCAGCACGCCCTCGCTCGCCTCGATACCTCTTGCTCGCCTCTCCGCCTCGACCACTCGACGACTGCTAAGGACGACCCAGTCCACCAAGCTACACATCTTCCCCTGCCGACCCTCCTCAGTCATCGCCCCACTCCTTCACTGGCCCCCCTCCGTCGCCCTCGAGCAAAAATCCTCGCCTCTCCAGTCGCTTCGAGTTTTCGAGCTTCTGTAGGGCGAGAACGAACGCTACTCCAACGAGGGCGAGTCGGCAGCGGGTGCTGTGTACCCAACTGGAGTGGACGGCAAGAACTACAAGGCCTCGGGAGCGGATCCCTCGAGCATTATGGCCCACCGTCGGTCGCGAGAGCGGAGATGATGCACCCAACTTTAGAGCTTTCCTGGTGATGCGTGAGGGGGTTGGTGGGGAAGATGGTCAGCTGGGTTGGCTGGGTGGTGCTTGGCGTCGAGTTGGTCGAGGTTGCTGCAGCAGAGTATCGGGCGTCGAGGGCCGAGGGTTCGCAAGGGGGATTAGAACTCGGGATTGCCTGTCCGGCGGTCTCGGTTCTTCTCCCTCTGCACCTCACCACTCCCTCTTCGCTTCTGTTGCACATCCTGACCCTCTTCCCTTTGCTCCCACTCTCCTCCACTACCTCTCCTCCATCCACCTTCAAACCTTCTCGGAACTCGATGACCCCGCCTTCCGCCAACACCTTTCGACCTCTCGCCAACAGCCTGCCGCCGCCAAGACCAAGTCCGGAAAGAAGGTTGCCCCCGCTCCCTACCCTGGAGCCAAGCCTTCCTCTGCCGCCAAGAAGAACCCTCTCTTCGAGAAGACCCCCAAGAACTTCGGTATTGGTGAGTGCGACTTCGGCGCTCCCTCCCCCCGCCTTCGCTTCAGCCGCTGACCCCTCGCTCGCACTCTCCCACAGGCCAGGACATCCGCCACACCACCGACCTCACCCGTTTCGTGAAGTGGCCCGAATACGTCCGCCTCCAGCGCCAGAAGGTCATCCTCAACCAGCGCCTCAAGTGCCCTCCCGCTATCGCTCAGTTCTCCAACGTCCTCGACAAGAACACCGCGACCCAGCTCTTCCGCCTCCTCAACAAGTACAAGGGAGAGACCAAGCAGGAGAAGAAGGTCCGCCTCGAGGCCAAGGCCGCTGACCTCGCCGGAGGCAAGAAGTCCGACGAGTCGAAGAAGCCCTTCTTCGTCAAGTCGGGACTCAACGTGCGTTCTCGTTCTCGCTTCGACTACTCGCCTACATCTCGCTGACCTTACTCTCCCTCCCTACAGCACGTCATCGGCCTCGTCGAGCAGAAGAAGGCCAACCTCGTCATCATTGCCGACGACGTTGACCCCATCGAGCTCGTCGTCTTCCTCCCCGCCCTCTGCCGCAAGATGGGTATCCCCTACGTCATCGTCAAGGGCAAGGCCCGTCTCGGTGCCGTTGTCGGCCGCAAGACCTCCGCTGTCGTATGTTTCTTCTCGCCTTACGTCGCCGCCGAGCACCCGAGCTGACCTTCATCCCCTCCCACTCCTCACTCTCTACCCATCTCCTCTCCATCCTCTACTACCACCACCTACCTATCCACCCAATCTAACAGCTTGCCTTCGGTGAGGTCAAGTCCGAGGACAAGGCCGAGCTCGCCAAGCTCGTTTCGGCCATCAAGGTCAACTACGAGGAGAAGTTCGCCGCCACCCGCAGCCACTGGGGAGGAGGAATCCGTGGACACAAGTCCATCGCCAAGCTCGAGGGAAGGGCCAAGGCCCTTGGACAGGACCCCACCAAGGTCTCCCACACCGTCTAAGTGTGTCGARCGGACGGCGCTTGAGAAGGCGTCGGTGGTTGGACGAGTCGGGATGTGTCGAAGCCTGTTTTGTATTGTACCCTTCGTCTGTGCACAACTTGCTTCGTGTTCAGCGTCCCGCATTTACTGGATCGGCGTCGAGAGCATAGAGCGAAGTCGAGAGCATAGAGCGAAGTCGAGAGCAGCGAGCATTGGCCAACTCGGAGCTCGGCGACGGCAGCTGCCCTGCTTCCTCGCTTCTCTCGCTCGGCTCGTCCGGCTCAAGCTACAATGCCCAACTTGTAGCCCAATACCTCTCTATTGTCGATGCAGTGGTCGGATTYCTCTGCTGTAGCCGGGCGCAGCAAGGCAAAGGTCGAGCCCGAGAGGATGATTCGGAGAAGGAGGTGGGAGCGACTGACGGCGCGCGTCGTCGTAGCAGGTGCTCGCGGTGCTCTTACGGCGTCTGCGTAGACCTCTGGAACGGTCGGCTGGGCTGTATCTGCCGTGTCCTCGACTGCCGCACCGCACAGAGAGCTCAAACCGGCCTCGCAACGTTCGGCGAGCGCTGGAGAGGCGAACTCGCTCCGGGAAGTCAGGGCAAGAGGTTTGCAAGGGAGCTACCGAGGTACTGAGTATCTTTAATATTCGAGGAGTAGCAAGCTGCACCCCATCGTCGCGGCGAGATTTAGCGAGGAGGGCCAAGCCGAGCTCTTGAAAACGGCTCGCTTCGCCGCTTTCCTCTCTTTCTCTCTTGCCACGTCCTTCTGGAGTGGTCGTTGCGTGTAGCATCCACAAGCATGGTGCTCTCGCTCGCGCGAGTGCAGGCGTCTGTAATACGCTCTGCCACTGGATCAAGGCCCGACTCTTCCTCACGTGAAGAGGCCGTCGACCTCCAACTCTCCTCTAGCGAAGGATCGCAGAAGCAGTTTGCTCCCGCTCTTGCAGCGTCGGGGAACAATCTCACTCACAATCCTGGGACGACCGCTCAAGCCTCCCAACAGCTCTCGCAGCTTGCTCTTCGCTGAGCAAGCTCGAACTGAGATAGAAGCGCCCGAGGAGCTCGCTGCCATATGCTCCTCCTTAGCAATGGGAAGACCGCTATAGCCTTCCCAATCAACTCTAGCCCATCCTAGTGGTGGTGATCTACAGGCTGCTGCTTGCCAGCATGTCTTCGCAACGAGGAGCCGCGAGCAAGTGCTCCTCAAGCGTCGACGGGAGGCGCGCTACAAGTTCTCCCATGCAGCTTTCGAGCTGGTCTGTTCTCATCGGTGTCTGATGTGGTCTATATAGGTGAGTCGATCGTCTCCCTGCATCGTTCGTGCCCGGGAAGAGCGCTGGGGACAGCAAGGAGACTGAAAGCAAGAGGGCTGCGCTGAGCCGTAGCAGGAGGGGCAGCAGCAGAGGAGCGAGGGGACCCGAAAGACGAAGGAGTGGGAGTGAGGGTGGTAATAGCTCACCGAGCTGACCCTCTGCATGGTCTCTGCAGCTTCCACCACCTCGCTCGGCTTTGAACCGAGCTCGGCGCTCCATCTCCAAGGTATGGGCAAGCTCTTTCGCTTCCTCAGCAGCTTTCGCAAGCGCCTACTGCTGTAAGTACCCTGGGCTGCTACTCAAGGTAGACCGAAGCTCGAACGATGAAGCTGGGGCGGCCGAGGGAAGAGGTTCGCTGCCTCCGAGCTTCGCGGGACGCTTCGCAAGGCGCGGAGGCCAGTCCGTTGACGTTCGACGGTCTTAGAGTACCGTATGTAGCTTAATGGCGCGTCGAGTCATGTGCACGCTTCATAGTGAGCTCACCGAAGGCAGGGAGAGCCGGGGGCTTGCACTCTTTCGGCGGCGACGACACCAGCTGCTCGGCTTCTGCCATGCTTCTCGATGTACAGCATGCCCAGCATGCATACTAAAGGGATTTCATTGACCAAGGCAGTGACTGTCGTTTGCGTTCACCTAGCCAAAGCTGACGCTGGAGCAGCGGGTGCTTCCGAGGCGATCACCGAGGCGCGTTTTCTGACGGAGAGCAAGAGCCTTCGCAAGCGGCAGGGTTGAGCAGAGGCTTGATACGTGATACTGCATGGACCGATGCGACGTCAGCGTAGGAGCCGGCTCTGCACGAGGTTTGGATCCCCGTGCTTGAGCGAGGCATCGTGGGTTCGGCGATGAGGCTCGCTGGAGAAGCTGGGAGCAGAAGAGGACACAGAAGACAGCGGAAGTGTTGTCAAAGTGTGATGAAGGGATGACTTGATCCGGCGAGACGGCAGTGTGATGGCTCAAGCGCTTCTCAAGGAAGCCTGCTCGGCGATGCTGGAAAGCGTCGCTTTGACGGCTCGTCTCGTAGTACGGAACGTCGACAGTCGGGGAGAGATGGTGTTTCAGCTTGGGCAGCGAGGCGTGCAGAGAAAAGCAGACGTGTGGGGTTCCTTTGCGCTCAACCCGAATCTGGGCACTCGGTCGTCACTCGAGGAGCTCGAGCCGGCTTTGTCGGCTTTGCACAGTGTCACTACTTGTAGATTGCCTGGAGTAGGAGCTCTACAGCTTGGACCCTAGAGCGCGCCGACGAGCACCTGCTACGACGATGCGCGCCGTCAGTCGCTCCAACCTCCTTCTCCGAATCATCCTCTCGGGCTCGACCTTTGCCTTGCTGCGCCCGGCTACAGCAGAGAAATCCGACCACTGCATCGACAATAGAGAG